>JAEBUP010000066.1:0-273960 GCA_023014405.1 Amanita molliuscula
GCGCATTTTGATGAAACGCGGTGGTCCGCGGGGGTATGGTCGGGATGGTAACAACTGTGTCGCTGTTGGGATCGTGGATTGTGATGGTCTGTTCTTCGTTTTGATAATTTTTGACCACCGATTGGGCAAGCATGTCGAAAGGGCAGCCGAGAAGGATGTCGTATGCGGGGGGAGCAGATGACGTGGACTTGGAAATATAGCTCGATATTGCCCACCTTGAATGGTACGTCCTTGGCTAATCCGAGCGATGTGTCAACTTCACCGTTCGCTGCTTCCATGTCGATCTTGATGGCAGGGTGTATGCGATTCCGAGCTGGTGGCTGACAGCGTCGGACATGCAGATTATCGAGCAGCCCAGGTCCACGACCGCAGTCGGACTACCGCCCGGTCGTCGACTCTAGCCTGTATGCACCGCAGCGCATGGGACTCCTTGCCAACCTTGAGACGCGCCTTGTATTGGGGGTCTGCCGCATAGTATGCTTCGGCTATGTCTGGCAGGACAAAGACATTGCGCATGTCTGCGGGGTTGGCGGGGTTGGTAGCAGGATTGGCGGAGTTGGCGACAGGGACACGACGCGGAGTCAAGAATTCGCGCATCTTGTGGCGGACGTCGGGCGAGGCTGCTAGCAGCTCCTCGAAGCTAAGGTTTGCGGTGGGGCTCGTGAGGATGCGTTTGAAGATTTGCTCGACGGCCTGCAGGTTCTGCGCGGGGGGTAGTGGTAGGTAGTGTATGAGGGGTCCTTGTTTTTGGGTGGTGCCCCAAACGGCTGATCTGTTGGTGGCTGGTAGTTGGCGTCACGAGCATTGGCAAAAGGGTGCGTAGGCGGCTGGTCGTGGGCTTTAGCGACTCCCGGCGAGGTGATTTCTTCTGGTGGCGGGGCTGGTGCTGCTGGTGGTGCTGGTGGTTGCGGTTCCTTTCCTCTTGCGCATAGCGGAATTTCTACCCCGTCAAATACTACCTTATTTTTCTTGGCTGCTTGCAACGCTACCAGGGTCCTTTGTACGCGTTCAATTTCTTCGTCGACGTCATCCGCGGGGTTTGCTGCTGTTTCGTAACTCATAATCGGCACGGTGCTTGATGTTGCCAGCTCTTGGTGGTTGTCGCGGGGCGAGTAAAACATGGCGGGGCGGATCCCGGATTGTTGAGTTGGCTGAGTGTTGACTTGCTGGTGGTATTCGTCGACGCGTTCCTTCATGTTGTTACCGGGAAGGTACCTTGATACGTAGTTGCCAGTTGGCAACACTATGCGTCCCTCGAGGTTCCTCGTGATTTTTCCGCTCGCGATGTAGCTGTCAACGTCTGGGCATCGACCGATAAAGTGGGCCAAGTTGCCACAGAACGTGCAACCCGGGATAGTGGGGCGGTGTACCAGAACTAGCGCCTAGCAGAACTGCATTGGAACTGGTAGCTGGCATCGTCTGTGACCAATTCCGCGGAGCTGGTGCGCGTGTCTGGGTTGTAGCGAGTGATTGCGTGAGGGATTGCAGCATCGTCTGTGTCTGTAGTGAACTTTGCACCATCTTCTCCATTAGACTGAACATGTCTTCAGTCTTCACGCCAGGCGTTGCTACTGGCTCGGGCTGGCTGGCGGGGTTGACGCGGAATTAGCGGGGTAAGCGGCGGGGTACTCTGGCCTAGCGGTATGGGGCGCGGTGGGCTTGTTGATTAGTTTATCATAAAACGACGCACCCTGGATAACTTCTTGCATGGCCGCTAACGTTTGCTCAAGGGAATAGGGGTCATCGTGGTGTACGTTCGGGTACTGGCTGCGCATGTACCTGTACATTTCTGTTCCAACGTGGACCTGGAATCCCTTGAAGAAGTACTCGCTTTGCTGGCGCGTTGAGAGCCACCCGTTTTTGATAAGATACTTCGTTATTACCAGAAAGCGCTGGTAATAGCTGCAGAGGTCTTCCACGGTTTGGATTCCGAGGTGGAGTGTCTCTTCGATTAGGCAGTCCAAATCCGCCTGCATGTGCTCGCGCTCGTTTATTACTCCGGTATATAGCGCGGTTACTGATGCTTTGAACACCTCGTATGTTGAGGCGGCGTCAAAGGTGTCTACACCTCCCCATAGATCGTATTCCGTGTCGTGGAGGGTAGCGCAGTGCATAGACCTTTTTCTGCTGCGCGGAGGTGACGCCAGCTTCACTAAATAATAGTTCGAGCTCGTCGAAGTAGCGCGGAAGGCGGCGGGGTTGGTTTGAATCAAAGCGGGGTGCGGCGGAGGCGTAACGAGTGGGCATGGGCTTGGTTTGTTGTGCGTGGTCGGCCATCTTGACTATCGGTGGTGGAACTGAGTTGTCGAGGTTTGAGGTTGAACTGCTGGAACTGGAACTTGAACTTGAGCTTGAGGAAACTGGAGGTGGGCTTGGCGATGGTTGCGGGAGTTCTGATGGCGACGAGGTGAGCGGGCTTGATTCTTCTGAGTGGGGTTGTCCTGGCGGGTTGGCTGGCGGGGTGCTGGTGGAAACATCGAAGGAATGGAATGTCTCGGATTGATCTGGCGGGCTACGAGAGGATGTTGAGGTTTGGCGGAATGCTCTGTCGATATTGTCGATAGCTTGGAATTCCGGGGCAAGGCCTAGTCGTCGGCGGGATTGACGTTGGAACGTGTTGGTGCTTTTGAATATTTTGCTCAATGCCTCGCTAGGGTCTTGGTGCAAAAGCTGCTGCGCGTTCTCGGCTCTTCGTTTCAGCAAGTTGTACCAGTCGGCGAAAACGTTGGCGGACGACAGGGATGGGGTGTAGTGACCGGGGAATTGCTGGTCCCGGGGTGACTCGGGCGGTGTTGACGGCATAATTCTTTCAGAAGCCTCACTGGGGCAGCCAATATGATAAGTTCACCCTGCTATTGGAAATAGCGAGGATCAGGAAGGGGTGAGGTTGCGAAAGAGTTCCTGTCAACTCTGGTGCGCTCGATGACAACGGTACGCTGCGCGGAACTGGCAACTCCACGGATAATAACGTTGGTCACACAAGGCATAACAGCAGTGAACGCAGGACGCGGAGTACGACAAAACTCAGAGGCGCGAACGAGACGAAGAGGGCGTAGCTGAGAGGACAAGACTCAAAGGCTGGGGTGTACTATATTGTTTTTCTAAGTGTTGTACATGGGCTTATATACGTTTTTCTACCCTACTAATAACGAAGTGACTCTGCAAATTTTCACCTTGCAACCGTATATCCAAATCCGTCTTGAAAGTCTTTGTGCAATGGGGCTAGCTGAGGGACGCGATGGTGGTATAAGTGCGCCGCGGTGAGAACCAGTATCGTGACCCGACGCGGGACACTAATAGAGTCGAATACTTGAAATAGACACGCCTGATTGCCGTGCGCGGCAACTCCGGGATTCATCTGGCTTGATGCGTCCCTGTGCTCTATTTTCCGCAGACCTGACTGGTCCATACCGTAACTGGTCGTCGGCCGATGGGTTTATTTGTCCGCGAGAGTCCTGACCCACTATGTCGGTTCGTTGCTAGGGATGACGTGGCGTCCGTGTATGGGTGACCCTTGGATTGTAGACTGTAGATCCTTCCTAACACGGATATGGTATTGATGGTGGCAGTCCCTTCTCCAGTGACCTAAGCTGTGCCGGCTGACAATTTTATGTGGGTCGGCTGACAGGGTGCTTTATCGGATGTGAATGACCGACTAGCGCGGGTTTTGGATGGCGTACGCGGGAGACGACTTGGTCGTTGGGCGTGGGCGACACTTGCCCTATAGTGGATAATCGCGGAGTTGGCGGAGTTGCGCATAACTAGCGCGGAAGACTTGCGGAAGACTTTGGATGGGTGCAGATGCTAAGCGACAGGGTCAGGCATGTGTAATCCTATACACTGTCACATCGGAACGATGCTCATCATCGCGTGTATCATGTGACAAGTTATTTACTCAACAAACACACTCCCTGCGAAATGTCTACTCCTTGTTGCGCGTTTAGCGCTGTCTTCGTCTAAGCCATGGTTTTATAGTAATGCCCATAGGGCAGGTGAGCACAATGGAGTCACATTGCAGGATGGGGCCCCCCGCTGTGGTAGCAAGGGAGGGATCCTGCAATTGTGGTTTGTTTGTGAGAAACCTTCTTAGGTAATGCCGTAGGCATGTTATTCTTAGCCTTTGTTGCTGTATCAACCACCTTAACACCCCAGGGGCATATTATGAAGCATGACGGCAACTGCAGCTATATTAGGCTAGGTACTACTCTTTCCAATGTAGCATATGTATCATATCTAGCTTAATTTCATTTTATCAGGTGCTATTTCTGATAACGGGCTCCCTGAGTGCTGGCCTTCTGGTTGCCATATGCAGGTCATGTATGTGTTTTTGCTGTGTTTTATTTTGGTCCATTGGGCCTGTACGGCACCGCCCCTTGATATTTGGTCATTGAAGTCGACTAGGCCTGGGAGTTTTTGCCATTGGTCATCCAGGAATATGGTGCTGTCTAGGTGGCTGTCTTTGCTTGGTATGACAGTTATCTCGTCATATATTACACCGACTTGTGCTGTTGGGGCCCAATAAAATGGTGTGTTGATGGGTATTTTGTGTGTAGGGGGGCTTCTAGTAGGTAGTCGACACAGTGTTGGACTTCGGATTCTTCTCCTGTATGGGAATAGTATTTTTCGGTCCAATCTAATGATGCCATTCTGCTGGGTCCTTTCTTTAATATGCCTATATTGGCTAGCAGTTCGTATTTGCCGTGTATTTCGTGTGGTTTCAGGTACGATGTGGCGCGATTGAATAGCATGCTTTCAGGGTGTGTCCATACTATTGTTTGGACTAGCCATCCCTGGTTACAGCTTGTTTCGTATATCATTTTGGTTGTTGTTTTGATTAATTGTATTGTTGATTTATGGCGCCATCCTACGTTTTGGGCATAGTAGCTTCCCACTTGTGTGAAATCCAGGGTGGATATGTTGCATGTGTAGCAGGGCCATTCATCTTTTTTGCGCATGCTTATGGTCATTGTTGTGCGATCGGTTGTTACCTGTCTCAATGGTTTGTTTGGATTGAATTTTACTAGGCAGGTTTCATAGTAACGGGTGGATTCTTCTGTTTTGGGAGTTATGTCAGTTGATGCCTTTATGTGTCCTTGTCCTGTTGATGCCATCTTTGATCGGTTGTTGTGTGGGATTTGGTAATAGTTTTGATGGTGCGGGTTTTGTTTAATTCCTTTAGGAATAGTTGATTGGTATGATTTATTTGATGTGAAGCGAGTTTGGTTAGTAGGCAGGTGAGGGTTGTGGAGATAAGCTGTGTTAGTTGAGCTGGATGTTCGTCGGTGGTGGGTTTTCTGTTTGGTAGAGGTCTTTTTGACATTGAAGAATTCGGTTATTTGGGAGGAGCATTTGTGCTTGTGACCTTGGGAGGTGGATGTCAGGACTGCCCTAGACACAACCTAAACAACTCAAGTGGTGACTTGTTAAGTCTAAAGCGATTCTGATTGCTCTGCAGCTATGTCTAGTGACAATAGACTATCTAGAGACTTAAGAGTCTCCTACTGTAAACTACGGCCCTTATATACTGCTCCCCTGGTCTGTGTGCAGGCAGCGCACAGCTAAAGTCCCTCACTGGGGATCAATGCGCAGCAGCTAACTCTGTGCCCATCTAACCATTTGTGGAGAGTTCCTCCCACACCCAACTCCTGGGTTGTCCGTATGTGGCCTTGCTATTGTTCAAGCTTGTCGGCCAATTCCCATGCACGCCGTACTGTTGACTCGGTACTCCTCGGTGTTCCCATGTTGCCCCTCAGGCACCATGCCACTCATGATTCCTTTCATGGCGTAGGCCCATCATTGGGCCGCATTCCTGTTGGCACTTGGTCTTATCCATAGCCGATGCTGACCTAACCACCTTCCTAATAGGGACCGCAGTTCACGTAGGCCATCCTCCTAGAGTCCCGTCGAGTAGTCTTGTTCTTAGACGTTTGAGCGAAGTAAAATAGATAAAAAGAAATGAAAAATATCCTCCGACTCCTCATGATCGTATCTTCATAAGTGTCATCGACGTCGTTACTGTAAAGTTGAAAATATGAGGTGTGCTCATAACATCACCCCCCCTCAAGGTCTCACGTCCTGAGAGGCTGACATGGCGGAGTCCACATATCTTGGATCCTCCTTCATTCTAGCGTAGAATGCGGCCAAGTGCATTTGTTGATCATTGGGCGACAGCCCAGTTTGTTCAGAGTCAACGTCCTCAACGTCTTCAATGGTGGTCCTGTAGTTGACCAATGGTTTTTCTTGGCGCTTTGTGCCTTTAATCCTCCTCTGTCGGTCTTCTTCCGACTCGCTGCTTTCCTTTGCAGCCACTATCGTTCCCTTTTTTAATATTTTCTTGGCAAGTACTGCCATGTCTTTTTCTTGAGCTCTTTTCTCCTCCGCTAGCTCCTCCTCTTCCGTCTTCTGAGGGAAATTAAGCACAGGTTTAAACCGCCCGCCACGCTCCAGGTCTCTGGAGAATGTCCCATTGGTGTCGTCTGGCAGCTCCATTATTGCTGCCCTATTGCCCTTCCAGTTGCACCATCTGCGCTCCATGTTCTCCAGGTACTTTGGTCCGAAACGACCATCTTCCCAACCGAAAAGTTGTTGTCGATCTTTCCAGTGTGTCCCCCTTTTCTGTTTGTGCCTTGGTGCACTAGTGGTTTGTTGGGGTTTTGTTTCGGTGTATTGGATGTACAAGATCCCATCTCGGATGTTTCTAACAAGTTTGGGAGCATCAGGATTCGCCCTATGGAATTTTTTGACTATGGCGGGTGTGTTGACGACATTTTTGACTGGTTCCCAGGTGGCTTCCTCCACCGGGTAATTTTTCCATTTTACGAGGTATTCCAGCCTCGCTCCTCCCCTACCGCTTACTCGGCTTTCCAGGATTTCTTCGACTTCATATTCCCCTTCTTGGGATTCTTCCACCATTTGCACATCCTTGTGTGTTGCTGCCTTGGCTTGTTGTTTCGGGAAAACCGGTTCCCTATACGGCTTCAAGAGGACTTTGTTGAAGACGTTGTAGACCTTCCATGAGGCCAGAATTTTTAATTTATATGAGGACTCTCCTACTTTTGCAAGTACTTCCAAGGGTCCAACGAATTTCCCGTCCAGTTTTTTCGTGGCTCAAATGACTGGAAGATTTTCAGTACTGAGATATACTTTATCGCCAGGCTTGTATTCAACGGCTTGTTTTCGGTGTGTATCATAGCGCTGTTTCATGACTTGTGCTGCCTTTTCCAATGCCGATTTTGCCTTGGCGTGAACATCTTCCAGTTCTTTTGCCAACTGTTCGACCGCTACCGCCTTTGGTGCATAGGTAGGGTCAAGACCTTTGTTAGGGTGCTGTCCATAATTCATGTAAAACGGAGTAAAACCCGTCGCTGAATGGACTCTGTCGTTATGACAGAATTGTGCTACCAACAACCAATCTGACCAGTTGTCTTGTCGGTTGTTCACGAAGATCGTTAGGAATTCCTTTAGTTCCTGGTTTACTCGCTCCGTCTGTCCATCTGTTTGAGGGTGGTAAGCCGTTGATCTGTTGGCTTTGATCCCTAGCATCCCATACAAGTCATTCATGAATTTCGAGGCGAATTGAGGTCCTCGATCGCTGATTACTTTCCTGGGGAGCCCGTGCTCCCTAAATACATTGTCTCTGAACAGCACCGCTGTTCCTTGCGAAGTGATTTCAGATGTGGTGGGTATAAAGTAGGTTTTCTTGGTAAACCTGTCTACGATAACCAAAACCATGCCATTTCCCTTGGATTCGGGAAGTGGTCCGACAAAGTCGACTGAGATAATTTCCCAAGGTTCGGTAGGGACCTCATTGGGTCATAGAGGTGCTGCTCTGGCAGTCCTGTCTGGCTTTGCTTTTTGACAGGTCTCACAGCCTGGGATGTATTGTTCGATATCCTTTCACATGTTGGGCCACCAGAAGTTTCTGGTGAGTGACTCCAGTGTTTTGGCCACCCCAGAATGTCCCCATGAGTGATGAATGGCTATGATATCTTCTCGTAGTGCTGGTACTGCTGGCACATAGATGCGTCCTTGCCAAGTGACTAATCCTTTTTCCACCTTGTATTCTCCTCCAGAGATTTCCAGTCCTTTCAACACCTGAGTTTCCCATTGATGACGAGGAACATTTCTGATATCCTTAATGATGTCTTCTATAGCTCTGTCATCATCAAAAACCCGAACAAATAGGTGTTCCTTGAGCAGGACGACTCCTTCATTGTCATTGCCCCCTTTATCATGTCCTGCTCATTGGGACAATAGGTCTGCTTTGGTATTAGACTTGCCACTCCGGTGCTTAATTACAAAGTTGTAATCTTGCAGGTCTGTTACCCATCTCGCCTGACGCCTGTTAAGGTTCTGTGCCTTTCGGAAATATGTTAAGTTCTGATGATCTGTCAGAACCTCGATAGTTTGCTTTGCTCCCTTAAGGTAATGCGCCCACTCATAAAAGGCATGCATTACTGCGAGCATTTCCTTATTGTATATTTCATAGTTACGTTCAGCGTTGTTCAGGGATTTGGAAATGAATGCCACAGGTTTCCATAACCCGTCCTCTCGTTGCTGAGAGAGGATTCCTCCGATTGCAAAATCAGAGGCATCTACTTCCACTCAAAATTGTCCTTCCTCATTTGGAATTCGAAGGACTACCTCTTCCGCTATGGTTTCCTTAAGCCTATCAAAGGCTTCGTCCTGCAGCTGTGTCCACAGCCACTTTTCCTTTCCTGTAAGCCGTGTCAACGGCTTAGCCAATCTGGCGAAATCCTGCACAAATCTTCTATAGAAGTTGACAAAGCCCAGGAACTGCTGGACTTCTTTCCTGCATTTCGGCTTAGGCCATTCGGATACTGCTTTAACTTTGGCTGGATCCATACGAACAGTATCCTTTCCAATGATGACTCCCAAGAAGTCGATTTCGTGTTTATCAAAGAAACATTTTTTCAGGTTTTAACGACAACTTGTGTTTCTCTAATTTTTCAAGTATTCGGTTGACATGTTTTGTGTGCTCTTCTTGGTTCCTTGAGAACACCAAGATGTCGTCCATGTAGATGACGACCCATCCTTCTGCGATTTCGACTCGAAATATGTCGTTCATCATGGTTTGGAAGGTGGCGGGCGAGTTTGTCAAGCCAAAAAACATAACGAGCGGTTCAAATAGTCCTCAATTGGTTCTGAAAGCGGCCTTCCATTCGTCTCCCTCTTTTATGCGAACATTGTTATAGCCCCATCGTATGTCCATTTTTGAGAACACCTTGGCCTGGGACAATTGATCCACTAATTCCCCAATTAAGGGTAGAGGGTAACGGTTCTTGACCATCATTTCGTTTAATTTCCTGTAATCCTGTACAGGCCTGAGTTTTCCATCTTTCTTTTTGACGAAAAAGAAAGGTGACGCCATTGGTGATTTGCTGGGTTGGATTCGTCCAGAATCCAAATTCTCTTTCAGGAATTCATCGAGTTGCTGTTGTTCATCTCGATTAAGAGGATAGATTTTACAATCTACCAGAGTTGAGCCAGGGATTAATTCTATTGCATGGTCCCAGCGTCGTCATGGTGGTAACTCGTCGAAGGTTTCTTTTTTGAACACCTTCCGATGTTTTAAGTAGTGATGAGGAACTGCCTCCTTGAGTGTACGCTTCTTTTCCTTTCCTGCCTGTTCTGCTGCTATCTTTGTTGCAGTTGAAGCGAAGGCTCATACTTGTAACTCGGGCTCTCCGATGTGGACGGCTAGAAGGCGATCTCCTTCGTGTAAGCAATATGAGATGTCAATTTCATCTTTGGGTTCCTGTACTGAGGATGGCTTCCAACAGGTTCCAGGACAATGGTTAAACTCCAACAATTTCTTTTTCCAGTTGATAGTTGGGTTATGGTGTTTTAACCAGTCGTGTCCCAAGAATAAGTCTGTTTTACTGAGTGTAGCGACAGCACAATCCATAATTTCCTCATGAGACCCTATTCGTAATTTGAACTGGACAAAGTACTCCACACTGCCTGATCCGTTTCAAGTGCCATCTGTGTTATATACTGGTATAGGACGCAGCAATTTCTTTTTGTTCATCCTGTGTTTTTCAACAAATTCCTTGCTTATACATGAGGCGGTGCATCCTGAATCCAGCAGCATGGTTACATTAGCGGATTGACAAGTATCCATGGTAGTGAGCATTCCTTTCAGGTCCAACTCTTGTTTTCCGATCCCCTGTACTACTTTTTCTCGTAAGTGTACTAAATTCCAAAGGGCGTCGGTTTCTGATAAGGCGTTTAACTGTTGGACCAGTTCCTTGTTTACTTCATTTACTCATTTATCATCTACCCATTGTCGTAGACATTCAATTGCTGTTTGTTCATCCTGCTGCCAGATACATCTTAGTACCCATGGCAGTGTCCATGTTTTTAGTCTTTTCTCTGGTTTTACGCTCATTTCCAAGTTTCTTATATGGTGTATGTTCCCACTGCATTCATAGAGTAAATCATGCATGTTAATTGTGGAATCTACTGGTACTAATACACCGTTGTTTGAAACTGAACTAGAGGCCAGTGAGACAGAGCATTTGTCTACTGGCTTTCGCCAAAATCTGAGACCTCCTCTATTTTGGCACACCCTTCTGGGGTCGTTTCCCCTGAGCCGCCGCTGCGTTTAATCATGCTGGTTGCTCGTATGATTTGTTTGCCTTTTTCTCCGGCTGTGATTCTTTTTCTTTCCCAACACCTTTCTGTTGGGTGCCCCTTTCTGCCACAACTGGCGCATTCGGGTATTGGTTTGCTTTGTCTGGGCTGTGGACATCTCCAACTAGTATGCCCTTCCTTTTGACAGTTATAACACCATAGTTTGTTTCGTGGTTTTCTGTCCACGTCCATTGCATTTGGGTCTCGATTACTGGTCACAAATGGTTCTGGTGCCTTGTATTGATACTGAGGACGAGGGTTCGTACTCGGCATTTGTTCCCTATATTCTTGCCGATTCTTTGGGAAGCCATATGTCTCGTTGGCTTTTCTGTAGGCTCGGGCAAGTGCGGTCACTTGCGTCTGTATTTGGACAAGAGTTGCGTTGTCTGCAAGTCCTCCATACCGAATCAGATCCCTTCCAAGGGCTGGATTAAGGTTACTTTGAAACTGAGAGATCAGTGCTTGATCATTCCAATCTGTTAGCGAGGTGAGGGAGTTGAATTTTATGATGTAGTCTTCGACCATCATCATTCCTTGCCGCAATTTTAGCAGGGCTTCAATTGCTTTCTCCTTCGTTTCCGTTGACATGAAGAAGTCATGCATTTGATTTTTGAAGTCGGCCCAGTCCGTGAACGGGAACTGATTATTCAATGGCCTTCGCACCCATGCTCGATTGTCCTCCATTGATTCCCCCTCATTTAACTGCTGCCAGTTAAGTTGTGAACTCCATCCACTATTGTCTATTTTGTCCTGGTACTCCTGCAGTGCTTCTTGAAGTGCTTTAAGTTTAACGCCACTCCAATCTGCTGCTCAGTCTCCTTTTCCTCCCTTCATTCGGTAAAGGCATATGGAAACCTTTCGTTTTGGGTCTACTTCTCTTGCTAACATGAAGTATGTTTCCATTTGTCGCAACCACCCATCAACCATTCGTGGATCCCCTTGATAATAATCAGGCATTTCTGCCTTTGTGAGGGGTCCCGGTTCCGGTCGAGAGCTCCACTGGTATTCATTTATTATGGCTACAAGAGCTTGTCCAGCACTGGTGATTGCTCGCTGCCTTTCCTCCTCTTGACGGTGAATCTCATTTTCCCGTGCTGCTACTGCTGCCGCAGGTTGGGTATCTGGGAGAGGTTCCAATGTTTCGGAGTCCATCCAATAGTTTCTCCATCCTAGTACTGCATGGTAGGCTTGAGTGACCATGTCAACTGTTAGTCGAAAAGTTCCAACACTGACTCGGTGTGATCCGTATCCTTGCCACATCATGGCCTTCATCCATGGCCAACCACCGGGCTCTCCAGATACTCTGACGCAATGCCACATGCGACTGCATCCCTTAGTTTGTCTCCAATATATAGGTCGGTCCTCATCCATTAGTTCCGGATCCCATCCGTATATTTCTCTGATTGTTGGATATGCTGGCCATTTGTAAGCATTCCAGTATTTTCACTTTACCAACCATAGGTAACAGTATCCTGGATGTTTCGGGTGCAACTTGTTTTGTTGCTGTTCTGTTAGACCTGGACGACCATTCCGTAGACACAGGTCTATTTCTACCAGAGCTGCCACTGCGTCTGATCACGCTGGTTGCTCTGGTGGTCCTATATCGCTTTCTTCCCCTAGACTTATTATTTCGCCTACTTCGGGGTTCTCTGTTTGTTCTGCTCCTACACAGAGCATTCGGTGACCACTGGTGAGTAATCTTTCCACCATGTTCCATCCGTTGGTATCAGCCATTTCTAGGCCTACATGTATGACATCAGGTCGTTCTGTGGCAGTCCACCTTGTTCTAATTCCTTCTTCACGGAATTGTTTCTCCATCTGCCAGATAGCTTTGATGGTTGGGTATGCGGGCCACTTGTATTTGTTCCAGTACTCTGGCTTGATGAGACAGAGGTAACAAAATCCTGGAACCGTAGGTGCGAGTTGTTCAGGAATGGGGCCCATGCGAATTGTCCACCAGAAGCCTGGTAGAATATTTCCGTTTAATGCATGCATCAATGCGTTCCAATCAGCATGTTCCATTGTCATGTTTTCATGCTCATACAATTCCTTTTTGCATGGCATTCGTATTGTACTGTGTGTGGTGCTACTCCATAGTTTCGGATAGCTTTCTCTTCATCAATGATTATTATGATCCATTGATTATATTCTGACGCCATGAGCGCCTTCCATATAGGACTGGATGCGTCTCCTTTGAATGATTCATTCAATAAGTTGGTCAGGGTTAGGTATTCCCTGTGTGCTCTTTCGAGGGCTCGTTTTGCTGCCCTCTGTTCCAGTAAGGCATTCCATGCCTCTTCCTGGCTTCTCGTTGCCAGATGATTTGTTGTGCACGTGCACATTTTTCTCATTTTTGTTCTTTCAAGAACATCCACCATAATCGTATATGGTTATCGTATCGGCGGTAGATGAGATCGCCAGTTATTTCTTTTGGTCTAGATGAGACCTTATCGTGATTGGTTACCCAGTCCGCTTCAAAGATGCATCCAATCTTTGAAAGTGTCACCTGGGCGTGGGGTAGTATATATTTGAATGTGCAATTCATTGTGATGAGGGATGGGGTAGGATTTTCCTGTAAAAGAATCTTCAAACTATTTCAGGCCCTCCACTGACAATAGTTCTGTTCAATCGGCTGTTGATTAATCTGCACCTGTCGATGACGTCTCTTGGGAAACAAGAGAGATTTTGTCTGCAGTGTCGTGGGTCCGCAAGCTATTTATTGGGTGCACCCGGCAATTTGCCTCACTATCTTTGTGCCTAGTTATCAACCCAAAATCAGGTAGGGTTGCTAGTACAGGGAGTGTGTGAGGAACTTGGGTTCAGCCTTGATATGCAGCACCAATAAAGTTGTTTCGCTCGTTCCTAAGCTCTTCGGCAATAACAGTATACTAAACCCAGGGCGTGTCTATGGTCTCCTGCCTACGCTTCACCCCAGCGAACTAGTATTCTTGTCTGTTACTGTGTGTAGCCACCCAAGTTTTGGGTTTGTTGCCAGGCCCCTGTGGGCATATTGAGGACACTTAAACAGTGCCCGTTGACAGTGGTCTGTCGAAGTCGGAGTCGCCAATGGCTCCGGGATAATCGGATTACAACTGTTTAAAGTTAGGGTTCCCAAAGTTCAGTTCAGTTTGGTTCAGGGCCATTTTTGGCTGAACCTGAACCTGGACCAACTAGAAATTGCCTGAACTGACCTGAACCGTGGGAAAAGCCTTTTTAATAGGAAATTTGAGCAAAACTGAAGAATAATCACATATTGGAACATGTTTGCATGTGTACACAGTGGCCCTGCACCTCCAGGATTTGTTATCAGTGCATATAGTGCACCAGCAAGGCAAGCAAGTGGTTGGGAAAGGTGGCAGTGGTGTGGTGTGGTGTGGTGATGGTGAGGCAGTGGTGGGCAGAAGTGGTGAGGTGAGCAGGTGGTTGGTCCAGTGGTTGTCAAGGTAGCAGAGGTAATAGGCCACTACCTTAATAGCAGCAAGATCACCTGTTGAAAACTTGAATAAGATTTTCATATACAACTACACAAGCACATAATGGTAGGAACTACTAAGCCACCTTGCTGGGTGCCCAGGCCTTTGGTTCCCATTTTTTGGCCTCTACATTAGTAGCAAGATCACCTGTTGAATATCCATTCTTCAACATCTGCAATGCCTGAACACTTTCAGCAGACAGCTTGTTTCTTAGGTGAGTCACTGTCAAGCCTCCTTGAGAAAATGAGCGCTCTGAAGCTGTTGAAGACCCTTGAATGGCAAGGTAGTCACAAGCCATGGCAGACAATACAGGATATTCATCAGAGTGATACTAATGTAGATCAGAATTAGTTGATATCACATTGCTTTGAATATGAGCTTACCCCCCACCACTTAATCTGGTCATTGGTTTGCTCAAGATTACTTTCCAGATATTTAGTCAGCTCCTGGTGTGCTTCCCTTCCACTCCGTTCCCTTTCCAGATGACTCCTGATTTTTTTGTACATCATGGAAGTCCCATAACCTCCACTTGGTGTAGGGAATGCTGTATGGAATAAATCAGGATTGGTTAACCTGAGAAAATTACACTTACAAGGTTCAGGAGTATTGGCCTCAGGAACAGGAGCTTTGGCAGACAATTGAGCAGCATAGTAATCATACTGATACTACTTAATCCAGGGAATTCATGGCTTGGAAAACTCACCACTCTCTCCAAAGCAGCCTTGCCTTCAGAAAAGTATTGCTCATCCCATGTTTCTTTCAGATATTCAAGTTTGAAATTGGGATCCAAAGCTGGAGATATTATTACACATGTTAGTGTAATCAGAGTCAATGTAGAAAAACTGACCAAGGCAAATGAAAGCTACATTGTTTTGGTCAAGTAGCCTGTAGTACTTCTTCATCTTCTCAATTCCATTCTCAATGGATCCCTTGAGTCTTGAGAACTTGTCCATGGATGCAAAGGTCTCCCATCTATCTTGAAGGGCCTCAAGAGTGGGTAGGGCCTTCCAAACTGTTGGTTGCCTTTCTGAGGAAAATGATGACTGTGCATCTCTTGGCTCCTACAAATAAATGAGAGTTATTCAATACTATCTAAGAGATGTTACCTTGAGGACTTCTTTAATCAGTTCCAACATTGCCCACTCCTCTTCCCTGACAGCATAATCTGAATATTTCTTTCCTCCTTTTAGCTTGGGTACTTTGGAGCTGATGTCAGCCAAAAGGCAAAACCTATTCACTGCCTATTCAGCTTTGAGTAAGCTGAAGTAACAGGCAGAAATATAAAGCTACTACTCACCATCTTATTCTGTACCAAGCGCTCAATTAAATCATACATGGAACCCCAGCATGTGCGAATCCACTTGATCAGTTCAAGTGGTTTCAGACCCTCCTCCTTGCACACAGTGGAAAAGTATGCCTTTGCTTGGGGAGAAAGTCTTATCTAATATCAAAGTGAAAAGGGGGGAAGGTAAGTGGGTGTAAAATGGCAAATTACCTGGGTGATGAGGGCAAGCACTTTTCCAAGAAGGTCTCCTGGCTCAAAGTCCTCAACATCATCCACCTCCTCATTCTCAGCTGTGAAATTCCAGTCATCTTCCCCATCCACTGACTCTGCCATATCTTCATCTTCTTCAATATCCCTACCTCTTCTGGATATTTTAAATGGAGTTGGGCAGATGTCTGACAGGAATGCCTTTGCACCCAAATGAAGTGTATGTTCCATACACCTTAAATAACTATATTCAGTATCTGACACAACACAAATCAAATCAAGAACCTGCATACCTAATTCTCCTCTGTTGGGCAAACCAGGGGTGTTGTTTAGTATTGAGGGTTTTTTGGAGGATTCTCATGGCATTGTCATTACTGCTTGCATTATCTGATGTCACCCACCCCACCTTGCCAGAGAGCCCATAGTCCTCAATTATCTTCAATAGAATGCTTGCTACATTTGCTCCTCCATGATCACCCTCAATAGCAGTGAAAGCCAAGGTTCTGGCCCTCAGCTCCCACTCACTTGATTTGTCTTTGGGTGCAGTAATGTAATGAGCAGTGACAGCCAGATAAGGATCATAAGACTTTGATGTCCATGCATCAAAGGTAAGTGAAATCTGCCCTGGAACATTCTGCAGGGCATCTCTGAGCTTGAGCTGGGTCTCTTTGGCAAGGGATAAAATCTCATCTCTGAGCTTGGTGGAGTGGGGGATATCAGATTCAGCCATTTGGGGATGTTGATACCTCAGTAAATTTCTGAAAGACTTCTTGTCTATGATTGAAAATGGCTAGTATGACTCAGAGAAGATTTGCAGTGACAAGGAATGACATGGCTAACCTGGTCCTCAGAAACAACAAACTCCACAATATAGGCAAGGAGCCCTTCCTTGGACCACTTGGACACTGTAGGATTAACAAGAAAGTTATCCAACTTTTTCTGTTTGGAGCCTGACACTTCACCAGATTCAGAATCAATCCCAGGTGGAATGGCAAAGTAGTGGGGAGAAACATCAGCCTCCTTGCATTTTGCAAGGTACTGCTTTCCATGGGTATTCCAGTTTCGAGCAATGTGCTTCCTGAGGGAGGACATCCCCCCTGTAAACCAACATTTGTCCTCAGTGAGCTCAAGCTGCCTGAGTAATAATTGAATACATTGAAGATCAAGCATGTATTAAAGTAACAGACTCACCGACACACTTCACACCAATGGCCACCAGCAGTTATCCCACTGGGCATCAAACGTGAAGTTTGTTTTGTAAATATCCCCCATACATCCTCAGTGCGGGGGTCATGGCCCTGATGGGCATGTTTTCGAACCTATGATAAGAAGTATAGGGAGGGCCAGGGTGGAAATGAGGTGTGCTGGGGTGGAAATGAGTGTGGTGGGTGGAAACAAGTGTTGAGGGAGGGCCAGGGTGAAAACGAGTGCCGGGGGGTGGAAACAAATGTCAATAGGGTGTGAAACGAGGGTGCATAGGGTGCGCCGGGGTGGAAATGAGGTGTGCCGGGGTGGAAACGAGTGTGGTGGGTGGAAACGAGTGTTGAGGGAGGGCCGGGGTGAAAACGAGTGCCAGGGGGATGGAAACGAATGTCGATAAGGTGCAAAATGAGGGTGTGTAGGGTGCGCCGGGGTGAAAACGAGGTGTGCCAGGTGAAAGTGAGTGCCGGAGGGTGAAAACGAGTGGTGGGAGGTAGCCGGGGTGGAAATGAGTGGCCGGGGTGAAAACGAGCACCAGGGGGATGGAAACGAATGTCAATAAGGTGCGAAACGAGGGTGTGTAGGGTGCACCAGGGTGGAAACGAGGGTGTGTAGGGTGCACCGGGGTGGAAACGAGGTGCGCCAGGTGCAAGTGAGTGCCGGAGGGTGAAAACGAGTGGCAGGTGGGGTGTAGATAGACATGTAAAGCTCAGTATCGATGAGAATAATGAAAGAAATGGCAGACGCACCCTGCCCTCATGCCTCTTCTCCTCTTGTATCTCTTCATATTCATCCTGCGCATCTACCGACTCTGAAACAGGTGTGTGGTCTGAGATGCCTGCTGATCAGTCACAATATTGATGGTAGGTGACATTACTCACCTTCTGTGCCACTGTTGGGCTCGTTTGACGATGCGCCCGTGTGACTAGTGCTTGCCTGACGCTTCAGGGGCCTGCGCGAAGTTGCAGTGAGTCCGGCAGGTGTGATTGTTTCGGCGCGCTTTTGTTTGACTGCTGACTGGGCTCAATTGAGTTTGGCATTGTCTTCACTCATGATTTTCATTGTTGTCTTGCGATCGTGCCGGTTCCCAATGTGTAAGGAACCTCCAGCTGCTGTCTGGAGTAGAGTTGTTTGTCGAAGTTCTGTTAGATATGTTAGAAATACTAGATATATGTGATTATACTATACCACTTACCAGATGCCTTGCTGGGTGCACTCATTGAGCCAATTGGCTGCTCATCAGTTTCAGAATTATAGAATTCTATCTCTGATGCATCTTTCAACGAGCCATCTGCATTGAGTGCAGACATGATGAGTCGACGACTGGAGGTGGTGGGCTGGCGGGAATTTCCGGGTGTGTGGGAATCCCATCTCCGTGGTAGCTGCTACCACCCAACCACTCCACCTGCTGTCCCTACCCTCCTGTTGGTTCAGGTGGTTCAGAACCGGTTCAGGCAGTCTTGGTGACTACCCAAACCCGAACTGGAGCCTACAGGAGGAGGCTGAACCGAACCTGAACTGTACCCGAACTGTCAGTTCGGTTCAGCCGGTTCGGAACTGAACTTCGGGATCCCTATTTAAAGTAAGAAACTAGGCCGTTGATTGTCCTTCGCAACTACGAGCGGCGTGCTCGGTGCTAGACAGGGTCAACGGGGTAGAGAAGAAAGTCTCTAGATTATGTCAGGACTGCCCTAGACACAACCTAAACAACTCAAGTGGTGACTTGTTAAGTCTAAAGCGATTCTGATTGCTCTGCAGCTATGTCTAGTGACAATAGACTATCTAGAGACTTAAGAGTCTCCTACTGTAAACTACGGCCCTTATATACTGCTCCCCTGGTCTGTGCACAGGCAGCGCGCAGCTAAAGTCCCTCACTGGGGATCAATGCGCAGCAGCTAACTCTGCGCCCATCTAACCATTCGTGGAGAGTTCCTCCCACACCCAACTCCTGGGTTGTCCGTATGTGGCCTTGCTATTGTTCAAGCTTGTTGGCCGATTCCCATGCACGCCGTACTGTTGACTCGGTACTCCTTGGCATTCCCATGTCGCCCCTCAGGCACCATGCCACTCATGATTCCTTTCATGGCGTAGGCCCATCATCAGGCCACATTCCTGTTGGCACTCGGTCTTATCCATAGCCGATGCTGACCTAACCACCTTCCTAATAGGGACCACAGTTCACATAGGCCATCCTCCTAGAGTCCCATCAAGTAGTCTTGTTCTTAGACGTTTGAGCGAAGTAAAATAGATAAAAAGAAATGAAAAATATCCTCTGACTCCTCGTGATCGTATCTTCATAAGTGTCATCGATGTCGTTACTGTAAAGTTGAAAATATGAGGTGTGCTCATAACAGTGGATGCGTCTGCCATGAAGGGGTGTGTTTGGGGCTCTTTATATATGTTTGGTTTTAATCACACTGAGTCATTTGTATTAGTTAAAGTGAGTCACTTAGGTTCACGCGGTTCCGGACGGTAAGAAAAAAAAATAATATTGTAGGCGTATTTAGATAATCATATCACTAAATACGTCTACTAGGCAGTCCGGGCATGACTCAAGGATGGGGGGGTCCTGCTGGGGGATGCACTGGTACCAGAAGGGGGACCTTCTTCTGGTGTTGTGCATGAGGAGGATGTTCTCCTCGTTTAGGTAGAAAAATTCTACCCGGCGGATGATGGGGTCGTGGGCATTGAGGTAGGGGACGCGGGTGTTGGCTACTATCCAATGGGTCCCTCGCCTGTCAATGTCGCGGAGGTGGAGGACTTTCCACCTTTGGAATAGGGCCCATTGTACCTGGGCGATGTGCGGAGCTTGGTGGGCTGCGGCTGGCGGCTGTAAGCCAAAGCGACCCTCTTATTAGTCATGGGATATTAATAAGAAGGGTGGTTCGGCTTACCATAAATACCCACGTGTCCAGTTGACACGTGCAGCCTTGGGGGGGTTGGGCGCCGAAGCGGCAGCCTTGCCATCCAAGGGAGGGCATCCAGTCGTCGTGGTTGTGGCAGTCGGGGCGGCAACACCAGATGTGGTGGAAGGGGCAGTTGTCAAAGTGGACCATGATGATCCGTAGTTCATATATGTTGGAGGGGGGGGGATGCCTAGTTGTTGGCGGAGGAACAGGGTGGCTGATATGATCTGAAGAGGGGGAGTTGGGGGCCATGGGGATGGTGGACATGATGGGGGGGGAGTGGGAAGGGAGGATGATCCAGATGAGTCTGATGATGTGTCGCTGATCCACTGGAAGGGCATGAGTTACTGTGAGTCAACACAGGGTTTTTATAGGTTTTGGAGCTTTGGTTGTTTATTTGTATTTGGTGGCAGTGTAGACTTTTCTTTGTTGATTGGCATGTGACTGACGTGACGCATTATTTATTTGTATATATTATAAGCAGTGCAGGGCTCACTCCCAACTTAGGGTGGGAGGCGTGAGCCGACACCCTAAGTTGGGAGTTTAGGGTGTTTAGGGTTGCTTGGCATTAGCCTTGTCTATGTTGTCAGCAAAGATGTTGCATCAGATTTCATGTTATCTTATCAGATATAACTAGAATGCATTATCTGTCTCTATAGTCAGTCTTGTGCCCCCCTTCCTGGCACATAATGGAAGAGGCAGGAGGGGCCCCCCAGAGTGAAGCGTAGGGTCAGGAGGATCCTGCCGGATTGAGTGTATTTTAAGTATATTAATTAGGAGTTTAAAAGGTTTATTATTTAGATAAATAATGGTTCTTCTAATGTAACTATTATACTATTTATATTTATGTAATTAATAGTGCTTTGTGGTATATTAGTTTCTTCTTGTGGATCGGTATTAGTAAGGTAAATAAAACCTTTCCATGAGCGGTTTATACTTTTAGCAGCTCTGTATTTCCCGCTTATTTCAAATTCTTGTTGCATTCCGAAGAATGCTTTCCACCATTGCCTTGGCATTAGTTCCGCCATCTCCACATCGTCGAAGATTAGGAGGTCAGTGTCGCTCCTAATCTTGTCCAGATTCCATTCGGTTGCCATGTACCCGTGGTTGGTGGTGAGGGATCGGGCCCATTGGGTCTTGCCGAATCAGGAGGGGGAGATTACTATAAGGGATTTTGGGCATTCCTGCCAAGGCGCGTCGATTACGTCTCTTTGGTAATCTTGTAGTGGTTGAGGTACATTGTTGAAGGAGTTGGGTGTGTATGGTGATGAGATACACGTGACGCATTATTTATTTGTATTTATGTATGCATCAGTGGCAGTGCTGAATTCTTTGTTGATTGACACATGACTGACGCATCATGTCTTTGTTGACTCAAACATGACTTCCCAAATGAGAAAGTTTCAAAGTCCGCAGAGTATAGATGGGATGGATTTTTTTTTCCTGAGGGGTGTGTGCCCCCTTTCCCGGCACATAATGGAAGAGGCAGGAGGGGCCCCCCAGAGCAAAGTGTAGGGTCGGGAGGATCCTGCCAGATTGGGTGTATTTTAAGTATAATTGAATAAGATCTATTTAATACAATGGTTCTTCTAATTCTACTATTATACAGTTTATATTTATATAGTCTATTATGTGGCAGCTAATTCCTTCCACTGATCTAGGGTCTGTGTTAGATAAATAAATGAAGCCTTTCCAGCTTTGCTCTACTGTTTTTGCGGCTCTATACTTGCCACTGATTTCAAACTCTTTTTGCATTCTGAAGAATGCCTTCCATCGCTGCCTTGGGAGGAGTTCCGACATCTCTACATCATCAAAAATCATTAGGTCGACATTGTCTCTGATTTTGATTCCTGGAGCCAGGTGCATGATCAAGCATTTGAAGCACCTGAAGTTACCAACCTCATACAGGATGAATCCCACTGACAAGGGGCCTTTCCATCCCTTAGACCACAATATACCCTCCCAATATGTTTCTGGCCATCTCCTAAGATGGGTGGAAAATGATTTCCAGTCAGATAATAAGTGGTATAGGAATGCCACTATGGATGAGGTTGAGCAGAGGGAGAGGGGGAATGAAGGGTGGTGGTCCAAAGCAGTAGACATGTTCACAAGGTTGGAGGAGATAGCTGTCTTAGATTAGCAGTAGTAGCTTTTAGGGTAAAGGAGCTCTTTACACTCCCCCATGTGAGTCCTGGTCATTCTTGGTCATGTCACAAGTTGTCACATATTGTCAATACCACAACTCCTGTACTGTAGATACCTACAAATAACAACAAACCAAGTGACTGGGTTACTCTACAGGGTCCAATAGACATTCCCACACACCTGGCTACACTCCCACCATGTTCTCACACACCATTCCACATTCCCACCATGTTCACATTCCCATTTTGTTACCATACTTGTTCCCACACCCACTGTTCTCACATCCACATTCCCACATTCCCACATGCCTATCCACATTCCCACACTCAGTATGCTTACACACACATTCCCACTATGTTCACACCACATTTCCACATACCTGTCCACATTCCCATCATGTTCCCACACACCAGTCCACATTCCCACACTCAGTATGCTTACACACACATTCCCACATCCCTATCCACATTTCCACATACCTGTCCACATTCCCACCATGTTCCCACACACCAGTCCACATTCTCATCACACACTATGCTTACACATTCAGCCAGGTGTATGAGAATGACTATTGGGCCCAGTAGAGTAACCCTGTCACTTGGTTATGTAGGATGTGTGAACAGAGTCAGAATGTGGATAGGTGCATGGGAGGTAACATAGTGGGAATTTAGACAAGTGTGTGGGAACATGATGGGAAAGCAATGCCTGCCAATAGTACTTTCACACAGTTTCCAAATGCAGCTTAAAGTCTTTTGCTGACTATGAAACTCCTCAATTATTTATAGACCTAGAGATTGGTCTGCTGAAATAGGAAGCAGTGTGGGCATCACTGATGACAGTGATGATAGGGATCAGTAAGCTGATTGCAGTCAAGTTCTACTGTTGGAACACCCAAGTGCAATGCTCAGGGATCCCTCTGGTAGTCGACGAAGTGTGGAGAGGAGATGAGATGCTGTCTCACTAACTTGAGTGTGATCAAGTCCTCCTTTCTCTTTTACCACCATCATCAACATTGGGTTGTGGTATTAGTTAAGGCATATGAATGCGCTACTTTCATATACAGAGGCATTGTAGTACTCATAGTTATCATTTCAAGACTCTACAACCCATATACTTCCTCTTTTCTTTCCATTCTCCCTTTCCTTTCCCTTCCCATTCCTGCATCAGCACATTTTCCTATGGAGTGAAATACCAATATTCAGAACAGTGTTTCTCAACCCTCAAATGGGTTTATCACAGTTGGCCCCAATGGGTGTAGTTTGAAAGGAAATCCAACAGTTTCTTGCACAGGAATCACCAAGGAGGGTACAAGATGCCAACTTCCACCAGGCAGAAGTAAAGGCCACACATGTTGTCATCATCATTGAGGTTCCTTCACTGTGAAGGATGTAAAGGTGCTTAATAATCATCCATCTCTGTTACCTTCTTGTTATGAGCATAACTCATCCTACCTTCATTTTACAGTAATGATGTCGATGACATATATGAAGATATGGACTTAGAGGGTCAGGTTATATTTTTCTTTTCTTTTTCTCTTTCTATTTGGACTCAAATGTATAGATACAAGGGCCAGGATGAGACACCACTAGGATGGGAAGCCTATGTGAAAGCAGCAGCCCTTATTAGGAAGGAGGTTAGGTCAGCAAGGTACCAGAGACTTGGTACTGGCATTGGCAGGAATGGCTGAAGGTGCTACACAATAAGCGCTGCTGTATATGGAGAGATTGGGATGAGTATGGTCATATGGGCGCAGGCTGGCTGCTGTGCATTGCCGCCTTATTGTGAGGGGCTTTAGCTGTGCACTGATAGCGCACAGACCAGGAAGGGACTATATAAGGCCTGTAGTTTAGTGTAGGTAGCCCTTAAGTCTCTAGATAGTTTTTGTCACCTAGACATTACTAGACAGAGCAATCAGAATCATCTTTGGCTTAACCAGCCATCACTGTGGGAGGCTTGTGGTTGTGTTTAGGGACCTCCTAACATAATCTAGAGACTTACCATTCTACCCCATTGGTTGTATAGCACCAAGTTGTTTTACTCGTTGTTGCTCACTGCATCAGTGGCCTAGTTTCGGATCTGAGAGGTAGTAACTGCATAGCCCACAACCTCTCTAGGCAACATCAACTTTGACAGTTGTTTTACTGTCAATGGGCACTGTTTAGGTGTCCTCAATATGCCCCATTGGGCCTGACAACAAACCCTACTTGGGTAGTCTACACACATTTATGGACAAGAGTACTGGTATTGCCAGGAGAGCATAGGCAGGAGTCCACAGACGTGCCCTGGGTACAGTACACCATATTTGCGGAATAGCTCAGGAATGAGCAAAGACATTTGATTTGTGCTGTGTATCAAGGCTGATACAAAGTCCTCTCATACCCTCTGTACAAGCAGTGACTACCTGATTTTGTCACTGATAACTTGGCACAAGGACATTGAGGCGAACTGCTGGGCACTTGCATTTTGACAGCTTGCAGACCCACAACACAGCAGACAGTAACTCTCCTGTTTCCCAGGAGACATCATCGACAGGTGCAGATTGTTTTTTCTGGACAGTTAGAAGAATGGACCAATTGTCAGTGGAGGGCCTGAAGTCAGTTGAAGATTTTATTTTAGGAACACATATACAAGAGAGCATGCATTGCTCATTCAATTACATTTTACCTCACACCCAGGTGACACTTTTGGAGATTGGATGCATCTTTGAAGTGGACTGGGTGACCAATAGTGACAAGGTCACTACTAGACCTGCAGAGATAACCACTGACATTATTTACCACTGATATGATAACCACATATGACTGTGGTGGGTGTTCCTGAAGGAACAATGACAAGAGAAGTGTGCATTCACACAAGAGTTAATCCGACAATGTGAAGCCAAGGAGTCACGTATTCAGGCAGAGGCATGGAATGCCTTACTGGAACAACGAGCAGCAACTCGAGTTGTGTTACAGGCAAAGCGAGCCCTAGAAAGAGCGACAAGGGAATATCTTACCCTCACAAATCTATTAAATGACACGTTCAAAGGGAATGCATCCAGTCCTGTATGGAAGGCGCTTATGGCATCGGAATATAACCAATGGCTTATGGTCATTATGGATGGAGAAAAGGCCATCTGTACATCTGGATTGGCACCACACACAATACACTATGAATGCCATACAAAGGAGTTGTATGAGCACAAAGGCATGACAATGGAACATGCCGACTGGAATGTGCTGATGCATGCGCTGAATGGAAATATATTGTCAGGAGAGCAACCAGTGCACGGAGTCGCAGCAGCAGCTCTGATAGAAACCATTATGTGGAAACGAAATGTGAGAGAGATATTGGGCAACAAAGCCGTGGCCTGCATACCCAACCATAGAGATGGTATGCAAATGGGGAACACAGTTCGGAAGAAATGGAGCCAAAATTCTTGTCAAAAAATCAATAGGAATCCCAAACATATGGCATATAGAGTTGGCCAGAGAAGGATCACCAGGATGGGAATATTTGGAACAGTTAAGGAACAAAGGTTATGGAGCGAAACAAGTGGGAGCGGGACCCTTTTGACTTACTGTCAATATGATCACACATGCCTACCACGTGCTACTCAGTTATAGAGAACACTGGCAGGATACACAGACACTTGAACCCTTACCTGTCACACAACCAGCTGCAGCAGTCACAGCACAGGAAGATGAAATTAACCGACAGCAGGAGGAGAGACAACAAGCTATCACCAGTGCAGGACAGGCCATAGCTGCCATGATAAATGAGTATCAGTGGTCTAACAGAACTGAGCCTGGTCCTCTCACCAAGGCAGAAATGCCTGACTTCTACCAGGGAGATCCACGAACAGTAGACGGATGGTTATGCCAGATGGAGACATATTTCATGCTGGCAAATGAAAAGGAAATTCGATGAAAGGTCTCAATCTGCCTGTATAGGATAAAGGGCAGAAAAGGGGACCAAGTGGCAGACTGGAGTGGGGTGAAACTCAAAGCCTTCCAGGAGGCACAACAGGAGTTTCAGGACAAAATCGACAACAATGGCTGGAGTGTGGAATTAGACTGGGCTCAACTCAACATGGGGGAGAGCACTGCTGATGATTGAGCATGGGTCAGATGCCCCTTGGAAAACCAGTTCCCCTTCATAGACTGGGCAGACTTCAAAACCCAGATGCACAAATTCTTCATGTTGACAGAGACAAAGGAGAAGGCTATTGAGGCATTATTAAAATTACAACAGGGAACAATGATAGTAGAAGACTACATCATCAAGTTCAATTCCCTCACCTCTTTAACCAACTGGAATGATCAAGCTTTGATCTCACAATTTCAGAATCATCTTAATCCAGCATTAGGTAGAGAATTGATCCAATATGGAGGGTTGCCCGATGGTGCCACTTGCACCAAATCCAGACATGAGTCACAGCACTTGCACAAGCTTGGCAAAAGGCCAATGAAGCTTACAGATTCCCCAAATCACAAAGGGGATACAAAGAGCAAACGCCAGCTGCTAGTAGCCACCCTCAGTATCAGTTTCGAGCACTGCCCCCTGCAGGGCCCTCATGGATCAAGAAGGAACCTGATGCAATGGACATCGACAGAGAAAGAAAGACAGTAACCTGCTCTCACTGTGGGGTGAAAGGACACTCAAAAGAGGAGTGTAGATTGAAAGGACAAAAGGTCCATTGTTACAGTTGTGGCGAGGAAGGCCACATAGCGTCAGCTTGCAAGAAGCCAAAGAGAAGTATGACAGGCAAAAAAGGCAAACGATGATAGGTTCACTTGCTATTAGAAATAGGGAGGAAGGAGAAGGTGTGAGGTTGCGAAAGAGTTCCCGTCAACTCTGGTGCACTCAATGACAACGGTATGCTGCGCGGAACTGGCAACTCCGCGGATAATAATGTTTGTCACACAAGACGTAACAGTGATGAACACAGAATGCGGAGTATGACAAGACTTAGAGGCGCGAACAAAACGAAGAGGATGTAGTGTAAAGGACAAGACTTGAGAGCTGGGGTGTACTATATTGTTTCTCTAAGTGTTGTACATGTGCTTATATATGTTTTTCTATCCTACTAATAATGAGGTGACTCTGCAAATTTTCACCTTGCAACTGTATATCCATATCTGTCTTGAAAGTCTTCGTGCAATGGGGCTAGCTGAGGGACACGATGGTGGTAAGGAGCGCTGCGGTGAGAACCAGTATCGTGACCCAATGTGGGATGCTAATAGAATTGTATACTTGAAATAGATGTTGCTGATCGCCATTGGCGGCAACACTGGGATTCATCTGGCTTGATGTGTCCCTGTGCTCTATTTTCCATGGACCTGACTGGTCTATACTGTAGTTGGTTGTCGGCTGATGGGTTTACTTGTCTGCTAGGGGCCTGATCTGCTATGTCGGTGCATCACTAGGGATGACGTGGCGTCTGTGTATGGGTGACCCTGGCATTGCAGAAGGTCAATCCTTTCCTAACACGGATATCGCTTTGGTGGCACCTGTCCCTTCTCTGGTGAACTAAGCTGTGCCAGCTAGCAGTTTTATGTGGATTGGCTGACGGTGTGCTTTATTGGGGGTGAATGACTGACTGGTGCAGGGTTTGGACAGCGTACGTGGGAGACGACTTGGCTATTGAGCATGGGCGACGCTTGCCTTATAGCGGATAATCGCAGAGTTAGCGGAGTTGCTTGTAACTAGCGCAGAAGACTTGTGGAAGACTTTGGATGAGTGCAGATGCTAAGCAACGGGATCAGGGCAAGTATAATCCTAGTGAGGGTAAGGTTTCTAATGTCTAGTGCTGAGACTAGTCCATTTGATACCTATACACTGTCACATCAGAACAATGCTCATCATCTCCCCCCCACTTAAAAATCTGACTGTCCTCAGTCAGTTGCGCGAAGAGATTGAATAGTGGATTGCTGGGTTTTCAGCTGCAGTGCTCTCCGTGTGGTATGACCTATGAAATGAAATGAAAGAACTATACTACGAATGAAACTGAGATAAAAAGAAACATGTGTGAGTGCCTGCTGGGTTTATAACCTGCAATACGTCTTGGTCTGGCTGCGTGCAAACATCTTCTTCATATTCAGAAAAGCGGGGTCCATGGGATTGGGCCTTGACCATGCGTGCTACTCTGGTACATTGACTTCCAGTCATGGGATCATGTGATTGCAGCCTTCATTGAATTAACTTTTAAACTTCATCCCTCCATTTCTTCTCATCTTTTGCCATCATGTCTTCTCCTCTGCCTACTTCTGATTACAACTCTGACAATGAGATTGCATGCATGGAGGTGCAATTAGAATGAGAGGAGGAGGAGTGACATGCACAAGAGGAGGTGGAGAGAAGAGCCCGCAAGGAGACCGCTGCCCGATTGGCTTTATTGAAGGCTGAGCAGGCCTGCAAGCAACAAGAAGCAGCTGAGCAGAAGGCTCGAGAAGCGTGGGAGGCCGCTGAACGAAAAGCTCGAGAAGAGGAAGAAGCATGGCGCAGGGCTGCAGAAGAAGTGGAGTGGCAGTTATGCAAAGAGAGAGAGGCTGTGGAGGAGAGGGCTCGAGAAGAGGAGGAGCGACAGAGAGCTGCTGAAGAGAAACAAGAGGAAGCAGAGAGGTGAGCTGCTGAAGAGGAAGCCGCGGTGATAAGTTCGCTCCGCTATTGGAAATAGGGAGGAAAGGAGAGGTGTGAGGTCATGAAAGGATTCCCGTCAACTCCAGGGCACTTGATGACAACGTTATGCTGCACGGAACTGGCAACTCCGCGGATAATGATGTTCGTCACACAAGGGCATAGCAGCAAAGAATGTGGAATGCGGAGTATGACAAGACTCAGAGGCACGAACAAAATGAAGAGGGCGTAGCTGAAAGGACGAGACTCGAAAGCTGGGGTGTACTATATTTGATATCTTAAGCTGGTAAACTAGATGTACATGGGCTTTATATATGTTTTTCTCTCTAACTATCAAAGTAACACTTGTAAAATTTTCACCTTGCAACCGTATATCCAAATCCATCTTGAAGGTCTTCACGTGATGGGGCTAGCTGAGGGACGCAATGGTGGAATATGAGCGCCGTGGTGAGAGCCAATACCGCAACCCTGCACAGGATGCTAATAGACTTGTCGGATTGACATAGACCTGCCTGATTGCCATGTGTGGCAACTCCGGGGTTCATCTGGCTTGATGTGGCCCTGTTCTCAATATTCCGCAGACCTGACTAGTCTATACTGTATCTGATCGTCGGCCGATGGCTTTATTCGTCTGCTAGGGTCCTATTCTGCTGTGTTGGTGCGTTGCTATGGATGATGTGTCTCTTGGATCTTGGACTGTAGATCTTCCTAACATGGATATGGCTTGATGGCGCAGTCCCTCCTCTGGTGAACTAAGCTGTGCCGGCTGACAATTTTCATGCAACTCGGCCAATGGGGTGCTGACTTCAGGTGCAAATGACTGACTGGTGTGGGGTATGGATGGCATATGTGGGAGGCGACTTGCTTGTTGAGTGTGGGTGATGCTTTCCTTACCGTGGAAAAATGCGGAGTTGCATGGAATTGCATGGAATTGCGTGGAGTTGCTCGTTGCTATTGCGGAATACCTGCGGATGACTCCTCTACACCCTTACCTCAGCATGATGCTCATCATCTCCCCCCCACTTAAAAATCTGACTGTCCTCAGTCAGTTGCATGAAGGAACTGGATGGTTGATTGCTGGTGGTCTAAATGAAAATGGAAATAAATCTTGACAAATGAAGAATGGCGAATGGTGTGACTATGTACCGGGTATCTTGCGGGATTCATGTCGTCTGTTCAGTAGTAGTTGCCTCCTGGGTCAGGATCATCATCTATATCTGGCCACTCATCAATTACTGAATCGTCGTCACTGTCGCTATCGCTGCTGATGTCTTCATCATTGGTCCATGTTGGCCATAGGTGGTGAGCAGAATGGTGGCAGTGGCATGGTACTTGTGTGACTGGTGCAGGATGCCTAATGTTCTGGTCCTGAGGTGTCGGAGTTGAGGCGGAATTGACTGGGGTGTGACGGGGTTTGACGGGGCAACTAGACTTGACAATACTTGCTTCTGGGGACTTGGCAGCTGCTACAGATGACTTGACTGCAGGCAACTTGACTGAAATTTGCGAAATCATGGGACTTGATGGTGGACTGAACTTGATGGGCTGACTATCGAGGATGGAGGCTGGTGGGGTTGATGCTGAAATGTCGGAATCTGTCTTGTGGGGGCTGGTGCTGGTTGATGGGGTACTGGTTCCTAATTCACTGGGCTTCTGCTGGACTGGCTTGATTGTGGTTTCCTCTCTATGATGTCCAATCACTTCCTCGAGGCTTACTGAAAATCCTGGTGCTTCTCCTTGCATGTTTCGACGAATCTGGGTGGTCCGCAGGGTATGGGTGGGGTTGGTTCTGGCATTGGTGTTGGTGCTGGTGCTGATGCTGATGCTGGTGGTCACAATTCTGTTCCTTTCACTTGTAGGGGGCTCTCTACTCCATCGGATACTACCTTTTTCTTTGCTTGCAACACTAGAAGGGTCCTCTGCATCCGCTTGATTTCTTCATCAACATTGTCTGCAGGGTTCACTGCTGCAGTCTCGTAACTTAGCATTGACATGGTACTTGCTGTTGCCGTTAGCTCCTGATAGTGTTCGTGGGGTGCATAGAACATTGAGGGATGTGATCCGGAACTTGATCCTAGCGGGACTGTGTTGGCACTAGTGGCTGGCATGGCTTGCAACCAATTCCGCAGGGCTGTCATACAATTCCGTGGGGCTGTCACACGAGTCTGGTTCGTTGCAACTGACTGGTTTAGCGACTGTAGCATGGTCTGTGTCTGTAGCAAGCTCTGGACCATCTTGTCTACTAAACCGAACATGTCTTCTGTCTTTACTCTGGGTGTCATTACTGGCTCAAATTTGACTGGCGGAGTTGACGCAGAATTGGCGGGATAGACTGTGGAATTGGCGGGGTACACTGCGGAGTTGGCGGAATTGACAGGGTACACTGCGGAGTTGGCGGAATTGACGATATGGGGCATGGTGGGCTTGTTGATCAGTTTATCATAGAATGATGAGCCTTGAATGACTTCTTTTGCAGCTGCTAGGGTTTGCTCGAGGGAGTACAGGTCGTCGCAGTGCACGTTTGGGTAGTGGCTTTGCATGTAGTGATACATTTCTATTCCAACACAGACTTGGAATCCCTTGAAGAAGTATTTGCATTGCTGGTGCATTGTGAGTTGTCTGTTCCTAATGAGATACCTAGTGATCACTAAAAATCGCTGGTAGTAGCTGCATAGTTCTTCCGTGGTGTTGATTCCGAGCTGGACAGTCTCTTCCACTAGTCAATCCAAATCTGACTGAGTGTGCTCGCACTTGTTGATTACTCTGGCATATAGCGCGATGACTGATGCTTTGAACTCCTCGTACGTAGATGCTGTGTCATAAGTTTCGACTCCTCTCCATAGATCGTACTCTGTATCATGGAGATAGTGTAGCGCATATGCTTTCTTTTGCTGCACAGAATTGATTCCAGCTTCACTGAACAACAACTCAAGTTTGTTGAAGTAGCGCGTGAGGCAGCGGGGTTGGCTGGAGTCGAAGCAGGGTGCAGTGTCATCATAACAAGCAGGCATGGGCTTGGCATAGTTGGTCATCGTGGCTTTCATAGAATGGTGGAAACTGGAGCTGTTGAACAAGTGGAATTGCCAGGCTTGGGGCATGGAACTGCTGATTGTGGGGTAACTCGGGTGGGGTTGACAGCATGATTCTTTCAAAAGCCTCACTGGGGCAGCCAATATGATAGGTTCACCCCGCTATTGGAAATAGCGAGGAATGGGAAGGGGTGAGGTCGCGAAAGAGTTCCCGTCAACTCCAGTGCGCTTGATGATGACACTACAACACACAGAACTGGCAACTCCACAGATAATAACGTTTGTCACACAAGGGCATAACAGTGATGATTGCGGAATGCAGAGTACAACAAGACAGAGGCGCGAACAAAATGAAGAGGGTGTAGCCTAAAAGGACAAGACTCGAGAGCTGGGGTGTACTATTCTGTTTTTCTAAGTGTTGTACATGAGCTTATATATGTTTTTCTACCCTACTAATAATGAAGTGACTCTGCAAATTTTCACCTTGCAACCGTATATCCAAATCCGTCTTGAAAGTCTTCGCGCAATGGGGCTAGCTGAGGGACGTGATGGTGGTATAGGAGCGCTGCGGTGAGAACCAGTATCGCTGATAGGTTCGCCCCGCTATTGGAAATAGCGAGGAATGGGAAGGGGTGAGGTTGTGAAAGGATTCCCGTCAACTCCGGGGCACTTGATGACAACGTTACACTGCGCAGAACTGGCAACTCCACGGATAATGACGTTCATCACACAAGGGCGTGACAGTGAAGAACACGGAACGCGGAGTGCAATGAGACTTGAGACGTAAATGAGACAAGGAGGGCGTGACTAGGACTTGAAACTCGAAAGGAAACTGTGGTAATCTGATATGCTAAGCTGGTAACCTATTGTACATGGGCTTTATATACTTTTTCCTACTCTAAATAACGAAGTAATACTTGTGAAATTTTCACCTCGCAACCGTATATCCAAATCCGTCTTAAAGGTCTTCACACAATGGGGCTAGCTGAGGGACACGATGGTGGAATATGAGCACCGCGGTGAGAGCCAATACCGCAACCCTGCGCAGGATGCTAATAGACTCGTCGGATTGAAATAGACATGCCTGATTGCCATGCGTGGCAACTCCAGGGTTCATCTGTCTTGATGTGGCCCTGTTCTTGATATTCTGCGGACCTGACTAATCTATACCATATCTGATTGTTGGCCGATGGCTTTATTCATCTGCTAGGGTCCTATTCTGCTGTGTTGGTGCATCGCTATGGATGATGTGTCTCTTGGATCTTGGACTGTAGATCTTCCTAACATGGATATGGCTTGATGGCGCGGTCCCTTCTCCGGTGAACTAAGCTGTGCCAGCTGACAATTTTCATGCAACTCAGCTGATGGGGTGCTGACTTCGGGTGCAAATGACTGACTGGTGTGGGGTATGGATGGCATATGTGGGAGGCGACTTGCTTGTTGAGTGTGGGTGATGCTTGCCTTACCGCGGAAAAATGCGGAGTTGCACGGAATTGTGCGGAATTGTGCGGAGTTGCTCGTTGCTATCACGGAATACCTGTGGATGACTCCTCTACACCCCTAGCTCGGAATGATGCTCATCATTGCAACCTGACACGGGACGCTAATAGAATTGTATACTTGAAATAGACGTTGATGATCGCCGTTGGTGGCAACGCCGGGATTCATCTGGCTTGACGCATCCCTGTGCTCTATTTTCCACAGACCTGACTGGTCTATACCATAGTTGGTCATCGGCCGATGGTTTTACTTGTCCACTAGGGGCCTGATCCGCTATGTTGGTGCGTTGCTAGGGATGATGTGGTGTCCATGTATGGGTGACCCTGGCATCGCAGAAGGTAGATCTGTTCCTAACATGGATATCACTTTGATGGTGCCTGTCCCTTCTCCGGTGAACTAAGCTGTGCCATCTAGCAGTTTTATGTGGATCAGCCAACTGTGCACTTTATCAGGGGTGAACGACCGACTGGCGTGGGGTTTGGACAGCGTACGTGGGAGATGACTTGGTCGTTGGGTGTGGGTGATGCTTGCCTTATAGCAGATAATCACAGAGTTGGCAGAGTTGCTCGTAGCTAGTGCAGAAGACTTGCAGAAGACTTTTGGATGAGTGCAGAAGCTAAGCAATGGGGTCAGGCATGTATAATCCTAGTGAGGGTAAGGTTTCTAATGTCTAGTGCTGAGACTAGTCTGTTTGATACCTACAGTGACCCAAAAAAGCATTGCAATGTTTGGCTGTTTTGCATTGTATGGTCTGATAAAAATCAAATAAATTATGTAAAATGCTACAAATATTTGACAACAATATAGACCTTCTTGGCTTTAAAGTTCATCAAGAATTAAAATTATTCTATTAAGTTCTCATGGAGTTATGTCTATTTTAATTGAGAGACCTCATTGCAACAGTTTTTTGGCTGGTATATTTGGTATCAATAACTTGGGTTTTCAGTACTTGGTATGGCCTCCTTTGGCTTTAATCACAGCTTCCACCCTCCTTGGCATGCTCTCAATCAACTCCTGACACACCCTTGCATCAATTGCATTCCACTCTTCACTTATCCTTTCCCACAACTCCAAGACACCTTTGGGTGGTACTGGGTATGATCCCAACCTTCTTTTAAGATGGTGCCAGAGATGCTCAATGGGATTGAGATCAGGAGACTGTGCTGGCCAGTCCATGACATTGATTTCATGATCTTGAAGCCATTTCCTTGCCTTCTTGCTGGTGTGCTTTGGATCATTATCTTGTTGAAAGATGATGTCACCAGGATTTCTGTTATAAAACCTGATGCTGCCATCAAGGTCCTCATCCAAAATCCTCACATAGAGGTCAGCATCCATCCTCCCATCAATCTTGACTGCATATCCAGTCCCTTCCCACAGCATGCAACCCCATATCATCACAGAGCCTCCACCAAACTTGACAGTTCCCTGTACCAACCAGTCACTGAGGTTCTCCTTGTCCTTCTTCCATGCCCATATCCTCCCATCTGACCCAAGACGATTGATTTTAGTCTCATCAGACCATACCACCCTCTTCCAGTCCTCTACAGTCCAATCCTGGTGTGCCAGAGCAAAATCCAATTGAGCCTTCCTATGCTTGGCTGTCAAAGTGGCTTCCTCTTCTTCACCACAGCCTTCATCCCTGCCTTCTTGAGGTGCAATCTGACTGTCTCTGATGCAAGAGGCTTGTTAATGACATTCTCAAGCCTCTTGGCCACTTGGACAGCATTTTCAGCTTGCCCAGAGGTGATAAGGTGGAGTGCATAGAGGATATTGGCTTCTGTAAGCTTGGATGGACAACCACCAGTGTCCTTCACAAGGTTAGGACAGTGCTTGGAGCGCAGTCTAGAGATGGTGGAAGCATGTACTCCAGTCCTGGCAGCAATCTGATGAGCTGAGACACCAGAGTCAAGCAGGGAGAGGATGTTGGCAGTCTGAGCAGGAGAGAGGGATCTCATAGTGATGGTGGTTCAAGTTCAACAGTTGTTTGGCCTTGTTTACACTTTTCAACAAACATTCCATCAATTTGTACATGCTTGGACCATGTCAAGATGTGACATAGTGCAATTTAATTGGTGAAGTGTGTCAGCCCAAAAACTGTTGCAATGAGACTGCTCAATTAAAATAGACATAACTCCATGATAACATAATGAAATTACTTAATTCTTGATGAACTTTGAAGCCAAGAAGGTCTATATTGTTGTCAAATATTTGTAGCATTTTATATAATTTATTTGATTTTTATCAGACCATACAATGCAAAACAGCCAAACATTGCAACACTTTTTTGGGTCACTGTATACACCATCACATCGGAACGATGCTCATCAGCAGAAGTTGAGCAGCGATGACAGGAAGCCGAGACGCATCGCCAACAAGTGTCATTGCCCCAGGTATGACTTCGCTTGCCTAAGTGTCAACCAGGCTCCTCTTTGGACATTGCAACGGTTTGGGCACAGGTGGAGGCAGAGGAAGCAATGATGGAGGAGGCAGATGAAGTGACGTTGGCGGCATTGGTTGCTGTGAATCAAAAGGAGGCTGCGTGGGCTCAGCAGAAGCAGAAGTGGGTGCGTGCTGCAAGTGTGGGGGTGGAGGCTGGTCTGTCCAAGCAGGCCAAGTTGAGGTCACCAAACAAACCACCTTGTGACCAGTGAGTTTTCTTCTCTTCCCTTTCCACATCTTTTCCTGATCATTTACTAGGTGCTCATTGGCAGGCATAACCTGCTACCCATCTCCTGGGCCTAGGAGCAAGGTCTGTGCAGAGTGCCAGCGCCTCTGCCAGAAGTGTGTTGTGAGCAGTGTTCCTGTATTCAGGCAGGACAAAAAGATCATCAAGTCGAAGGCTATCATGGTGAGTGACAAGGAAGATGACGTCTGGGTTGCGGAAGAAGCCATTCTGCAGGACATGAGCAATGGCCCAACCACAGGTTCAACAAGGGAGACTATTTCCCTACTCCAAGAACAAAATCGGCTCCTCTGTGAGCAAAACCAGTGGTTGCATGACCAGACGCTGATAAGCTACTCCAGTGCCTAATGGCAGAGGAGCGCTGAGGGGGGGGTGAGTCCTGGAGGATTCCCGACACCTATGCCTGGGCGAGGGGATCCATCGTGAGCGTGACTGGGCACAGGCAGCTGTGACATGACTGGCAGCTGTGTCCAACAATGCCAAAGGCAAGGAGAGCGAAAATAAATGAGAGTGAGTTGGTAGCAGCAGCAAAAGGAGGTGAATTAAAACATGAGGGTACAGTGTAGGAGTCCCAGACTGCTGACTAATACTCCTTACTGACTATATAAAGACCTGCTTACTAATCTGTCCCAAAGCAGTGATATAGCATTGGCCCAAGCCAATGCTCATCAACGCACCTCCTTGCTGTCCTTTCGCAAACATTCATCAGGTCTTCCAATGTACAGACCAAAATACTCCAGGAGTTGAGCTCCCTCTGCAGATTGTCTGGGCGTGTTGAAGACCTTCTCAAGAGGTCGCTGGGGTGCTTGCCCACACTGTATGATAATGAGGGCGGCGCGGATTATGATAGCACTTCGGATGTGTGCTGGAGTCCCATGCCACCTAGCGAGGAGCTAGAGTATGTCAACAACTTCGAACTGGAACAGGCTATCTCAGGGCGCACAGGGTCTTCTTCGAGCATGGGGGCAGAGGTGATGGTGGCAGTAGTGGGGATGGGGGCAACGAACGAGACTGGAAACTCCCCTATGGAGCTGCCTGCTTGTTTTTCTTCTAGCTAGTCTTGTTTCTCCGCAGCTTTCTTTGTATTGTTTTTAGTTTCTTGATGTACTGAATGTAATACAATTGTTTCTTGCTTGCTGTGGAAGGGATTAGTAGTCTAAGTCAGAAAAGATAGCAGTCTGGAAGTCTGTATCAAAATTGTGGATGAGACAGCTGTAGGTAAAAGTAGATGAGGAATGAAGGGGAACTTTACTAGTGATCTGGGGTATGTATTCAAAAACTAAACAGCGCGGAGTTGGCGGAATTTGCACGGAATTAGGAGTTGTTATCTAGGTATAGTACATATCTTCGTCTTCTTCTATGTCGGAAAGATGGCCAGCCAAGTCTTCATCATCTCCATCGTTTGCTCGTGTCAGGTCGATTGGGTTGTCGTCACCTAATGAGCTGGAGTTAGACATTTCCTGAACATGCTCCTTGGGAGTGTCAAGAACGTGTTCTGGAATGGTTAACCACTTGCGGGCAAAGTATGGAATTATGTGGAAAGCAGCATATGGTCTGTCAAGTACAGTGCCATCGAGCTCACAAATGATGTAAGCTCCTCCGTGGTTATGGGTAGAACAATGTAGGGGCCAATGTAGTGGGGGCACATCTTCTTGTTGAGTGACTTCTCTATGGCCATGTTGCAGACCAAAACTAAGTCCCCTCACTGGAAGTTGAAGTCTCTGATGATTGTTGGGTGTTCTTGCTCGAACCGTTTTGCCGCAGCTACATGGGCTTGGTAGACCTTATCCTTGAGAGCCTCCATTTGGGCACGACACTTCTGCAACTCTGTGGCGTGGTGGGCTATTAACTCCGTGGTTGACAAGAACACAGAGGGTGGAGGAAGCAGGTAGGTAGCCTCAGTGATGTCCAGCAGGAGTAGCGGCCATGTCCCGGTAACTGCAAAGTAGGGCAACACCCCCATGCGACATCTAGCTGTAACACGCTCCGACCAGAATACTGAATGCAGTGCTGTGGACCATTGCGACTCGTTGCCTTCTGTTGCTTTGTACAGTGCCTGTCGGACATTGTAGTGGCTGCATTCGACAATTCCATTGGTGCGGGAGTTGTAACCTGAGATGTGGATGTGGTGGATATGGTACTTGTTAGTGAGGTATTCTGCGGCTCTCAGTATTGGCACCCCGTTGTCTGTGACAATCTCGACCAAGCTTCCCCAACAGCAGATCAAGTGCTCAAAGATCCAGTCTCCAATGGCATTGGCGGTTTCTCGACATAAGGCACAGTATTCTGGGTAATGCATGAGAGAGCAGCGGGCTTGAATCAGGTACTTGTACTGATTAGACAGCAGGAGGTGCATCGTATCCATGTACACCTTAGCGAATATTGGAGCAGGGATGGCGACAACAGGTGGGATGCGGAATTGCTGTAATTGTCACTCTTGACAGACATGGCAGGACTTGATGTACCACTTGATATTGTCTTGCATCTGTGGCCATCAAAACTGTTCCATGATTGCTGTGCGAGTCGCGTAATACCCTCAATGGCCTAAACTGTTGTGGCAGTCAAATAGCATGCCAAGTCATTTCTGCATTTCTACTACCACCTTATGGGCTCCGTCCTTGTCCCTATACCATAATCATTCAGTGTGGACAAAAAACTTAACACAATACCACATGAAACTAGGCCATTCTTCATCCGATACCTCTGCAGGTCTCTCCAACTCTGTTAAGAATCACTTTACTAGTAAATGTTGTGCCTCGTCTTTTCTGGAGGTGTTGACACACCACAGGAAAACTTCTTCATACATCCTGTCTATTATATCTTCAGTGGGTAGTAGCGCGGGGTTACTGGAGTTGGGTGGAACTGAGTTGGAGGTGAAGGTGGCAGCTGGGCAACAATTGTGGTGTTCCCTGTCTGTCTCATAGTGCGAGAGGGTCTTCTGAGGGTCATGGTTGATCCTTTCTCGTCCATGGGGCAAGTTTAATACATGGCCTCTAGAAACTTCATTAATCTGATGCATGAATCCATATAACTTATCAATCCAATCATCAAACTCCTTGTCCTTGTCCTTGCTTGGCAGCTCATTGAGTGGCTGTTGCAGGCACCTTGACAATCCATCAGGGGCATGCAACTTTCCAGGCACATGAACCAGTTCGAAATGGAAAGTCAGAATCGATAGGATCCAGCAGTTTATGGAAGCTGAGGGTGTGATATCTGGATTCTTGAGCATGTCTTTAATGTAGTGGGCATCCACTTTGACAATGAGATTCCGCACTCTGATAAGATACAGCTTTAATGCCTTCAGGGTGCAATAGAGCCCATAAATCTCGAGCTTGGGCTGTGAAAAGCGGGCTTCTTGTTCGTTCAGCGTGATTGATCCAAAACAGTTGTAGTAGCAGACTGAGGGCCTGTCAGGGTCGCACTGACATAAGAAAAACCCCACTGCAATATAGGAAGTATTGACAGATAATATAACAGGAGTGTCGGATTTGTAGTTGATAGGACATAGGGCTGGTGATGCGATGAGTGCCTTTTTGAGGTCCTCCTGTGCCGCTACTTCCGCAGGGCCAAATGTGAATGGTGTAGCTTTCCTAGTTAACGTTACGAGTGGGTGCGCACACTTGGCGAAGTTTTTGATGAATATCCGGCCAACCCCAATGGTGCCAAGGAAGGCGTGGACTTCAGACAATGACTTGCAGGGTCTCCAATTGGTAATAGCAGCTACCAAGTCCTTCTCAGGTTTGCAGCCTTCGTATGTGCATAGGTGACTGACTACTGTGATATCTGGTGTGCAGAGGATGAGTTTCTTTCCCAAGAATGTTCTGCCGGCATACTTCATGTGTTGAACGATGTGGTTGAGCCCCTGGAAGTGTTCCCATATGAAACGTCAAATTCCGGGATTAGTGGGGATAGTCTTGTAGGTTCCATCGAGTTGTTGGTAGCATGTCAGTGGGCCTTTCACTGGGACATCATCAATGTCTGGAATGGTGAGATCTGGTATCTCAGGCTGTAGGATAGAGGTGACGTCATTGTGGAAAATAGGGACGGAGTTCGTCCAACCCATAGGCAGTGTTGTCAGGCACATGGCTCCAAAGGGTGTCTGGAATGTCATTAAGTCGTGGGAACCTTCTGCAAGCAGTTGCTCATCATATCTGATGTAGAGGTCCAGCATTGCCCCGCAGGCCCTACCAGCGAAATTCTCCGCAATGTGTTCTGGGATAGGTGTGACACTGGAGTGGCAGATGGTGATGGTGTTGAGGGGATTGAGCGAGTGTACTAGGTGCAGCTTACCATTTTTCTTCAGCATGCAGAACCAGCAGGATTGGTACGAGGAGTTGGACAGCTCGTAAACGCCGGTGTCAATCTTGGTGCAGATAATCTTGCAGATTTGGTCATATAGTCCTGGCAGGATTGGGATATTGTGTTGAACCCATGGCATATGCAGAACTGTCAGAATGTCAATAGGCAGGAAATACTCTGTTTTACACTGTCCACATTCGCTGTTGTCCCAGGCAAACACTTGGTCGTGCTTGGTCATGAAATGGTGCAATAGCTTCCATTCCTTGGGCCACAGGAAGTCCTTGTCATGTTCTTGGTCTAAACTTTCCATGCGTTCCTGCATATACCATCCAACAGGCATGAAGTCCAGTGGGTTTGTGCTGAGTTCTGGTAGGCTGGCTAGTGGGTCGCCTTTGATGTCTCAAACAATTCTAAATTCTTGAGGTAACTGACTAATGATGGGCTTGACTTTCTTATTGACTGGCTTGTATTTCTTCTTTTGCGGGGATAAAAACACTGGTGAAACGTTATCGCAGTGAGGGTTGCAGGACTTGGAGCAGGATGGTTCCACGGAGTTGGACTTGCTAGGGCATTGTATGGTGTTGTGAAGGAAGGCATGGGTGGTTGGATCGCATTTGGTCATGTCGAATTCATTAAGACTTAGTGCAGCTCTGAGGTACAAGTGAGCAAGTTTGTGATTATTTGTGCTACTGCTATGTACATTGGGGGCACGCTGTATTGAGGAGACTGGGGTATACGCTTCTATTTCTATAGGTTTCTGAGGTTCATCAATTGTGATGATACAGGCTACCTCTCTGTGATTTTCAATCAGTTCCTCGAGGCCACTTGAAAACCCTCCTTCTCCTCATGCATTTTGATGAAATGCAGTGGTCCGCAGGGTATGGTCGGGATGGTTACAATGGCATCACTGTTGGGGTCGTGGATTGTAATTGTTTGCTCTTTGTTTTGATAATTTTTGACCACTGATTGTGCTAGCATGTCGAAGGGGTGGCCGAGGAGGATGTCATAGGCAGGGGAGTGGATGACGTGGACCTGGAAGTATAGCTCAATGTTCCCTACCTTGAACGGTACGTCCTTGGCCAATCTGAGCGATGTGTCAACCTCACTGTTGGCTGCTTCCATGTCGATTTTGATGGCGGGGTTGTAGGCGATCCCTAGCTGGTGGCTGACGGCGTCGGACATGCATATGATGGAGCACCCGGGGTCCACGATGCAGTTGACTATTGCGCAGTCGTCAACTCTAGCCTGTATGCACCGCAGTGCATGGGACTCCTTGCCGACCTTGAGACGTGCCTTGTGATGTGGGTCTGCCATGTAGTATGCCTCTGCTATGTCCAGCAGGACAAAGACATTGTGCGTGTCTGTGGGGTTGGTGGGGTTGGTAGTGGGGTTAGCAGTGTTGGCGACTGGGACACGATGCGGAGTCAAAAACTCGCACATCTTGTGGTGGACATCGGGTGAGGCTGCTAGCAGCTCCTCAAAGCTAAGATTTGCAGTGGGACTTGTGAGGACGCATTTGAAAATTAGCTCGATGGCCTGCAGGTTCTGCATGGGGGTAGTGGTGGTGTACGAGGGATCCTTGCTCTTTGTTGTGGCTCCAAAGGGTTGGTCAGTCGGGGGCTGATAGTTGGCATCGTGAGCATTGGCAAAGGGGTGCATATGTGGCTGGTCACAGGCTTTGGCAACTCCTGGTGAGGTGATTTCTTCAGGTGGTGGGGCTGGTGCTGCTGGTGGTCACAGTTCCCTTCCTTTTGCGTGTAGTGGAATCTCTACTCCATCAAATACTACCTTGTTCTTCTTGGCAGCTTGCAGCGCTACCAGAGCCCTCTGCATCCGTTCAATCTCCTCGTTGACGTTGTCTGTGGGGTTTGCTGCTGTTTTGTAACTCAATACTGGCATGGTGCTTGAAGTTGTTAGTTCCTGGTGATTGTCGCAGGGTGAGTAGAACATGGCGGGGTGGATCCCAGATTGCTGGGTTGGCTGGGCATTGACTTCCCGGTGGTACTTGTTGACACGCTCCTTCATGTTGTTACTGGGTAGGTACCTTGACATGTAGTTGCCAGTTGGCAACACTATATGTCCCTCAAGGTTTCTCGTGATTTTGCTGTTCACAATGTAACCGTCAACTTCTGGGCATCGACTGATGAAATGCGCCAAGTTGCCACAGAACGTGCAACCCAGGATGGCAGGGTGTGTACCGGAGTTGGAGCCTAGTGGAACTGTGTTGGAGCCAGTAGCTGGTGTTGTCTGTGACCAATTCCGTGGGGCTGGCACATGCATCTGGGTTGTAGCAAGTGATTGCGTGAGGGATTGCAGCATCATTTGCATCTGTAGCGAACTCTGCACCATTTTCTCCATGAGACTGAACATATCTTCAGTCTTCATGCCAGGCGTTGCTACTGGCTCAGGCTTGGCTGGCAGGGTTGATGCGGGGTTGGTGGGGTACTCTGGCCTAGCGGTATGGGGCGTGGCAGGCTTGTTGATTAGTTTATCATAAAATGACACACCCTGGATAACTTCTTGTGCAGCTGCTAACATTTGCTCGAGGGAATAGGGGTTGTCACAGTGCACATTTGGGTACTGGCTGTGCATGTACCTGTACATCTCCATGCCGACGTGGACCTGGAACCCCTTGAAGAAATATTCGCTTTGCTGGCACGTTGAGAGCCACCCATTCTTGATGAGGTATTTCATTATTACCAAAAAGTGCTGGTAGTAACTGCATAGATCCTCCACAGTTTGGATTCCAAGGCAGAGTGTCTCTTCAATTAGGTGGTCTAAATCCGCCTGCATGTGCTCACGCTTGTTGATTACTCTGGTGTACAGTGCGGTTACTGATGCTTTGAAAGCCTCATATGTTGAGGTGGTGTCGAAGGTGTCTACTCCTCCCCATAAGTCATACTCTGTGTCATGGAGGTAGCGCAGCGCGTAGACCTTTTTCTGCTGCATGGAGGTGATGCCAGCTTCACTAAACAAAAGCTCGAGTTCATCAAAGTAGTGCGGAAGGCGGTGGGGTTGGTTTGAATTGAAGCGGGGTGTGGCAGTGGCGTAACAAGTGGGCATGGGCATGGTTTGTTGTGCATGGTCGACCATCTTGACTGTTGATGGAACTAGGTTGTCGGGATTTGAGGTTGAAGAATTGGAACTGGAACTGCTTGAGCTTGAGGAAACTGGTGGCTGGTTTGGCAATGGTTGCAGAAGTTCTGATGGTGATGAGGTGAGTGGGCTTGATTCGTTGGAGCAGGGCAGATCTGGCAGGTTGGCTGGCAGGGTGCTGGTGGAAACATCGAAGGAATGGAATGTCTCAGATTGATCTGGCAGACTATGAGAGGATGTTGCAGGTTGGCAGAAGGCTCTGTCGATATTGTCGATGGCTTGGAATTCCGGGGCAAGGCCTAGTCGTCTGCAGGATTGACATTGGAACATGTTGGTACCTTTGAAAATTTTGCTTAATGCTTTGCTGGGATCTTGCTGCAAAAGTTGCTGCGCGTTCTCGGCTCTTCATTTAAGCGAGTTGTACCAGTTGGAGAAAACACTGGCGGACGATGGGGATGGGGCATAGTGACCAGGGAATTGCTGGTCCCAGGGTGACTCGGGCAGTGTTGATGGCATAATTCTTTCAATGCCTCACTGGGGCAGCCAATATGATAGGTTCACTCCACTATTAGAAATAGGGAGGAAGGAGAAGGTGTGAGGTCGCAAAAGAGTTCCCGTCAACTCCAGTGCACTCAATGACAACAGTACGCTGTGCGGAACTGGCAACTCTGTGGATAATAATGTTTGTCACACAAGATGTAACAGCGAAACAGATGGACAGACAGAGTGGGTGAATCAGGAAGTAAAGGAATTCCTGACCATATTCATGAACAATCGATAGGACAACTGGAGTGATTGGTTGTCAGTGGTGCAGTTCTGCCACAACAATTGTGTTCACTCAGCAACAGGATTCACCCCATTCTTTATGAACTATGGACAACACCCCAATAAGGGGTTGGACCCTAGGTATGTGCCAAAGGCAGTAGTGGTGGAACAGCTCGCTAAGGAGCTGGAAGATGTGCATGCTAAGGCAAAAAGGCCTTAGAGAAAGCTGCTCAAATCATGAAAGAGTGCTATGACATGCATCACTGAGAGGCGCACGAATATAAACCTGGTGACAAGGTTTATCTCAGCACTGAAAATCTACCAGTAATTCGAGCAACTAAGAAGCTCGATGGAAAGTTCATTGGTCCATTGGAAGTCATCGCCAAAGTTGGTGAGTCGTCCTATAAATTAAAGATCCCAGCATCATGGAGGGTCTATAATGTCTTCAATGAAGTCTTGTTGAAACCATACAGGGAACCAGTGTTTCCCAAACAGAAAGCAAAAGCAGCAGCACACAAGGACGCACAAATGGTGGAAGAGTCCCAGGAGGACAAATACAAGGTGGAAGAAATCATGGACAGTCGTGTCAGTGGACAAGGAGGCAGGAGGTTGGGATACCTCATTAAGTGGAAAAATTATCCAGTGGAGGAGTCCACTTGGGAACCAGCAGAGAATGTGGCCAATGCAAAGGCCAAAGTAAAGAAGTTTCATAAAGAAAACCCTCATGCTCCAATGCATGTATGACATATGGGAATGCAGCACAATCCCTACAAGATGACTCTGCAGGAGCAGAAACAGAAAATTTATTTGGGTGGCAGGATGGGTGCTTTGGGTGCAAATACCTTGAAAATATGGAGTGCAGATGGCACAACTGGAAAGGGAGTCAGGCAAGAATTCAGGAACTGCCTGATGACACCAATGGGACATTCTCCAGAGATCTGGAGCGCAGTGGGCAGGTTGTACCCATGCTTAATTTCCCACAGAAGGGGAATACTGAGGAGTTGGAGGAGGAGTGCCAAGCGCACGAGAGGGACACTGAGTGCCTTCAGAAGAAAATCTTAAAAAAGATGGAGAAGCCAGCAGCTGCTAAGGAGAGCAGCGAGTCAGAAGACGACTGAGTCAGAAGACGACCGACAGAAAAGGATTAAGGGCATTGGACACCCTGTAAAGAAGTTAATTCAGTGGAAGACCACTGTTGAGGAAGTTGAAGATGAGGAATCAGAATGCTCGGGCTTGACACCTGAGGAACAGAGTGAGCAGTTGGACCGCTTTTATGAAAAAATGAAGAGCGATCCACACTATGTGGATGTGGAGATGTCAGCCTCTCGGGATGCGAGGCCTTAAGGGGGGGGTGATGTTATGAGCATAACTCATCCTACCTTCATTTTACAGTAACGACATCAATGACATATATGAAGATACAGACTTGGAGAGTTGGGTTATATTTTTCTTTTCTTTTTATCCTTTTATCCGGACTCAAACATATAGATACAAGGGCCAGGACGAGACAACACTAGGATGGGAAGCCTATGCGAAAGCTGCAGCCCTTATAAGGAAGGAGGTTAGGTCAGCACTGGCTATGGGACTAGACTGAGTGCCGACTTAAGAGACAGCCCAATGATGGGCCTAGGCTATGATGGATACATAGGTTGAACAGTGCCTGAGGGGCAACATGGGAAATGGCTGAGTGCAGAGACAATAAGACACTGCCGTATATGGGGAGACAGTGTGTTGGTGTGGGAGGATGATCCCAGGTATGGTCATATGGGTGCAGGCTTGGCTGCTGCACATAGGGATCCCGAAGTTCGGTTCGGCCAAATGCCAGCTGGTTCTGGTTCTGGTTCGGGCAATTGCCAGAGCACCCGAACCCGAACCGAACTGCCCGAACCGACTTCCCAAAAAGGAAATTTTACTGCTACTGCCACTGCCACAGTGGTTTTTTTCCATGGTTGTAACTCAATTTACCACTGCAACTGCTGCTCACCCTTGCCCACTAGCCCACTGCTGCCTGCTGACTGCCACTACCACTTGCCTGTCACTGCCTGCTGCCTTTCCCATGCCCCTTAACCCACTGCTGCCTGCTGCCTGCCACCTTTTCCATGGCCACTAGCCCACTGCTGCCTGCCACCACCACTTGCCCACCACTGCCTGCTGCCCTTTGCCATGGCCACTAGCCCACTGCTGCCTGCTGCCCACCACCACCACTTGCCCACCACTGCCTGCTGCCTGCCACTGCCACTAGCCCACCACTGCCTGCTGCCTGTTTGCCACTACCCTGCTGCCAGCCCTTTCCCAACCTTACAATGGCCTACCTACATTGCCCACCATGGCCTCCCTAGCAACTACCCATCCAGTGTTACCTGCCCACCCACTGCCCACCACCCACCACTGCCCACTGCCCACTGCCCACTGCCACTGCCCACCCACACCATCATCCTCACCCCACTGCATACCACCCACCACACCTTCCACCTGCCTGGTCACTGCTGTTAACACCCACCATCAACTGCCAATGGACCTGCTGACTCAATACAACTGCCCAACACCATAACTACTATGCTCATTTGGTCAATAACTCAGGAACTAACCGTCCAATTTACATAATTCTCGGTTTGCTAGAAAGCCCTGATTCACATCTCTCAGGAATTAAGTAGTTTATATTTTTATGCAATGCATTTATGGAGATATGAGGCAAAGGCCAAAACATGGGAACCAAAGGCCAGCAAGATGGCTTAGTAGTTCCTACCATTACGTGCTTGTGTAGTTGTATATGCAAATCTTATTCAAGTTTTCAACAGGTGATCTTGCTGCTATTAATGTAGTGGCCTATTACCTCTGCTACCTTGACAACCACTGGACCAACCACCTGCTCACCTCACCACTTCTGCCCACCATCACCTCACCATCACCACACCACACCCACACCACACCACTGCCACCTTTCCCAACCACTTGCTTGCCTTGCTGGTGCACTATATGCACTGATAACAAATCCTGGAGGTGCAGGGCCACTGTGTACACATGCAAACATGTTCCAATATGTGATTATTCTTCAGTTCTGCTCAAATTTCCTATTAAAATGGCTTTTCCCACGGTTCAGGTCGGTTCGAACCCGAACCGAACCTGAACCGAACTGAACTGGAGGTTCAGGTTCGGTTCAGGCAATTTCTAGTTGGTCCAGGTTCAGGTTCAGCCAAAAATGGCCCCGAACCGAACTGAACTGAACTTTGGGAACCCTAGCTGCACATTGTCCCTATTGTGAGGGACTTTAGCTGCACGCCGAGTGCGCACAGACCAGGGAGGGACTTTATAAGGGCCATAGTTTAGTGTAGACATTCCTTAAGTCTCTAGATAGTTTTTGTCACCTAGACATTACTAGACAGAGCAATCAGAATCGTCTTTGGCTTAACCAGCCATCACTGTGGGAGGCTTGTGGTTGTGTTTAGGGACCTCCTAACACACCCAATAAGTAGCTTGCAGACCCACAACACTGCAGACACTATCCTCCTTGTTTCCCAAGGAGCATCATTGACAGGCATGGAGGCCAAGAGAACAGATCAACTGTCAGTGGAGGGCCTGAAGTTGATTGAAGAAATTTTTGTTTACAGGAGATTACATTGAGAGAGCATGCATTGCTCATTCAATTATGTTTTACCCTACACCCAGGTGACACTGTCAGAGATAGGATGTATCTTCAATGTGGACTGGGTTACTATCAGTGACACGGTCCAGACAGGGCCCAGAGAGTTTATTGGTGACACTATCATTTGCCATTATGATAACCATGTTCAGTTATGGTGGAAACACCAGAAGGAGGAGCACAGAATCAAATGTGCTCAAGCACAGTCACTCTTGCGGCAATGAGAAGCCAAGCAAGAGTTGGAACAGAAAGAAGCCTGGGAGGCTTTGTTGATGGAACGTGCTGCTACCAAGGCAGTGTTACAAGTGGAACGAGCCATGAGGAAGGCTGAGAGGGAATATCAAACCCTCATCGAATTACTGGAAGTGCAATACAAAGGAGACACTTCAAACCCCATCTGGTTGGCACTGGTTGCATCAAAACACAATCAATGGTTGTTGTTGATCAACAATGGCGATAAGGCTATCCAATGATATTGGGTGGCAATAGAATGACTGGAGTGTGCACATCATGTGCAAGAATTATATGAACATGAAGGGATGGTCATGTCTCATGAGGATTGGAATGTGTGGATGCACACAGTGAATGGAAACATAAAAGCCACCTGCTACACCACGTGGAAGTGGGAGAAAGAGGAAGAGGAGCATCAGAAAGGAATTCAATATGACCCCCTGCTTATTACCAAACCGCCAGGGGGAATTCAACAGCAAACGCCAGAACAACTTTTAACTGAACCAATAGTTAAACTCAGGACCATTGGGCTCAATTATTTCTTAAAAGAAATTGGGGAGGCATCCTGGAACGAGCACAAGGCACAAGTACTGGGGTGGCAAGCCAGTATTAAGTTCGGTTTACTGGGACCAATGGCTAGGAGTCCAATAGCACATGACCAATGGAGACAGAATGGGTACTGTTACATGTACCTGTTCAAAGCCCAGTATTATGACAAGTTCAATTGGCCAGCATGGCCTACGCTACGGGATATTCTCAATTGGGAAATGGAACTATGAGATGAAAGCGTTGTCTTTGCCATCCAGGACAGTATTCGGCCAGGGCGTTGTCATATCATCAAGGAATCCATGATTCGACAAGACGATATTGAGTATACATGGGATGAACTGGTAGATCTACACCAGAACACTCATTATATGGAAGAAATATGGATAGGAGGACAGTCGAAGTCCAAATGGGCTAAACAAAGGAAATTAGCCCAGACACCAATTAAATGAGTCGACCTCCAAACGACAGTCTCAGTAGTGGAAGCAGTGTCACAAGCTGTGGGAAGAAGTGGTCTGGCGATTAGGGAGCCGAAACCAGTAGTGCAACCAGCACGATCATATGCAGCAGCAGCACTAGCTGGAAAAGAAAGTAAAGCATGAGTTGTCCATACAGGGGGAGATGTGGCTCACTGGAACAGAGGGGTAGCCACTACAGCAGACTGGTTGTCCACTGAAGAATACCCACAAGGGGCAAATAATGCCCACAAGAAAAGAGAAATCAACCAGTGGAGGAGAGTGGTCGAAAGGGAGGCATGGTTGCCATTTCCTTACCCACAAATGTCTTGGGAGAACAGCAGACTCAATCCAGACATACCAGGGTATTGTTATTTGATACTAATCAAGAAACAATACTGGGACGAGTTTCTATGGCCAGCATACCCTCAAATTCAAGAGGTATGCACTTGGGACCCAAGTCTGAGAGACAACGATGTCACCATGCTCATTAGAAGGTCATACTCACATCCAATGACCTTGCATGTCGAAAAATATCATACCAACTGTCGGGGGTGGTTTCATGTGGAAACCCTTAACCAAGAAGGCATGGGGCATTATAAACTTGGAGCCACACCTTTCCAGTTAACAGTGGATATGATCACACATGTGTACCATGCTATCCTAGGATGGAGGGAACACTGGGCTGATACACAAACGCTGGAACCTTTGCCAGTCATGCAACCAGCCGCAGCAGTCATGGCTAGAGAAGATGAGATAACTCAACAACAGGAGGAACAACAGAGGGCAATAACCAGCACCGGACAAGCCATCACAAGCATGATAAACAAATACCAATGGTCTAACTGAACCATGCCAGGACCCCTTACAAAGGCAGAGATGCCTGATTATTACCAGGGAGATCCTCGAATGGTGGATGGATGGTTACACCAAATGGAAACCTACTTCATGTTGGCAAGAGAAACAGACCCAAAACAAAAGGTTTCAATTTGCCTCTACAGAATCAAGGGAGGAAAAGGTGACAGGGCAGCAGATTGGAGCAGAGTAAAGCTCAAAGCCTTCCAGGAGGCTCAGCAGGAGTACCAGGACAAAATGGATATGAATGGTTGGAATGCAGAACTTGACTGGGCACAGTTAAATGCAGAAGAAGAAACCGACGATGGGCATGCATGGAGGAGATGACCACTAGACAACCAGTTCCTGTTCACAGACTGGGCAGACTTCAAAAAACAGATGCACAAATTCTTTATGTCTACAGAGACTAAGGAAAAGCAATCGAGGCTCTACTGGCACTATGACAGGGAACAATGATAATTGAAGACTACATTGTGAAATTTAATTCCCTCACATCATTAACAGACTGGAATGACCAGGCATTGATATCCCAGTTTAGGGGAAATCTTAACCCTGCCCTTGGATGAGAGTTGATTCACTATGGAGGACTGCTGGATGCCGCTACATTACATCAGATCCAGACCAGAGTTATGGAGCTAGCATGAGCCTTTAGAAGAGCAAATGAGGCATATGGCTTCGTGAAATCCAGGGGAGATTATAAAGAACGTGCACCAGTTACCAATGGACGGCCCTCTTATCAGTTTCGGGCACCACCACCATTCACATCAGGAAGTCAAGCTGATCCAGATGCAATGGACATAGACAAATGAAAGAAAAAGTTTATGTGTTACAACTGCGGAAAAGAGGGACACTTTAGTCGAAATTGTTAGGAACCATGGCAAGAAAGAAAACTGCTTACATGCTATAACTGTGGAGAGGAAGGGCACTTAGTGAATAGATGCCCAAAACAGAAGAGAATTACAATGGGAGAGAAAGGGAAGCGAGTAGTAAGGGCAATAGAGTCAGGGGAAATGACCCCAGAAGTGCATATAGAAGAGGTTTCGGATTTTACAGAAAGCCAGTAGGTGGGTGCTCAGCGCTGCTGGCTACTAGTCAGATTTCTTATCATGATGTACCAGTACCTGTAGACTCACAAATAAAGTTAAAAGATTTACTTTATGAATGCAGAGGGAACATACATCACATAAGAAATCTGAAAGTGAGTGTGAAACCAAAAGAATGATTGAAAACATGGACGCCTCAGTGGGTGTTGAGATGCATATGGGAGCAGAAAGAGGAAGTGGCAGTTGAATGTTTACAGCAATGGGTAAACATAAAACGGATAAAGGAAGTGGACACCAAACTGGTTCAACAATTGAATGCTATGACAGAAGCAGAAGCATTATGGAACCTTGTGCACCTCAGAGAGAAAGTAGTGCAAGGAACTGGTCAACAGGAGCTGGATCTTAAAGGAACAGTCACTACAATGGACACATATAAAAGGATCAATGTGACCATGTTGTTAGATTCAGGATGCACAGGATCGTGCATTAGCAAAAAATTCATGGAGAGGCACCAGTTGAATAAGTGACAGCTGGTATGACCAGTGCCAGTATACAACACCAATGGATCTAGGAACTCATCAGGAAGCATGGAGTTCATGGTGCAGCTAAAATTGCAGATTGGCAACCATGAAGAAGTAATGGACTGTGCTGTCATGTGGTTAAGCAAAACGGACTTGTTCTTAGGGTTCGACTGGTTGAATCATCACAACCCAACAATTAACTGGAAAAAGAAGTCATTGGAATTCAACTGATGTCCTGGAACTTGCTGGAGGTCGTCATCTGTACAGGAACCAGAAGATGAGATCGACGTCACACAATGCTTGGAGGATGGGGATAGACTATTGGGTGTCCATATAGGCAAACCAGAGTTGCACGTAAGGGCATTCATGTCCACAGCAACTAAAATTGTGGCAGAAGAGGTGGCAAAGGGCAAAAAGAGAACTTTAGAAGAAGCAGTCCCTAGGCACTATTTGGGACATTGGAAGGTCTTTGAAAAAGAGACTTTCAATGAGTTACCACCACAGAGGCATTGGGATCACACCATAGAATTGATTCCTGGGTCAAACCCAGTTGATTGCAAGATCTATCCATTAAACAGGGACAAGCAACAACAACTGGATGAATTTTTGAAGGAGAACCTGGATTCTGGAAGAATTTAGCCAAGTAAATCACCAATGGTGTCACCATTCTTCTTTGTGAAGAAGAAGGACAGAAAGTTGAGGCTGGTACAGGATTACTGGAAGCTGAACAGAATGACAGTGAAGAATTGATACCCACTCCCACTAATAGGGGAGTTGGTAGACAAGTTATCACAGGTGCAGGTCTTCTCAAAAATGGACATTCGTTGGGGATACAACAATATTCGTATCAAGGAAGGAGATGAATGGAAAGCAGCCTTTCAGACCAACAGGGGATTGTTTGAACCCCTGGTGATGTTCTTTGGTCTAACAAACTCGCTGGCCACTTTCCAAACAATGATGAACGATATCTTCCAAACAGAGATTGCAGAAGGATGGGTCATCATATACATGGATGACATATTGGTATTTTCAAAAACCCAGGTGGAACATATGGTTCAGGTCAACTGTATACTGGCAAAGTTGGAAGAGCATAAGTTATCACTGAAACCTGAAAAGTGTTTCTTTGATAAAAGCAAAATGGACTTTTTGGGGAGTAATCATTGGGAAGGATACAGTACGAATGGACTTGGCCAAAGTTAAAGCAGTTATTGAATGGCTGACACCTATGTGTAAAAAGGAAGTCCAACAGTTCTTGGGCTTTGTTAACTTCTACCAATGATTTGTGAAAGATTTCGTGAAAGCAGCAAAGCCGCTTACTCAACTAACAGGGAAGGAGGAATGGCAGTGGATGGAACTGCAAACTGCAGCCTTTGAAAGGCTTAAGAAGACCATTGCTGAGGAAGTGGTGCTACGAATCCCAAACAAGGAAGGACAGTTTCGAGTTGAGGTGGATGCCTCAGACTTCACCATAGGAGGGATTTTGTCTCAGCAAAGGGAAGATGGAATATGGAAGCCAGTGGCCTTTATTTCAAAGTTGCTAAACAACACTGAGAGAAATTATGAAATATACAATAAAGAAATGCTTGCAGTTATGCACGCATTTTATGAATGGTCCCATTATCTTAAAGGGGCTAAACAGACAGTGGAGGCTTTGACAGATCATCAAAACCTAACATACTTTCAAAAAGTGCAGAATCTTAACTGGCAACAGGTGAGATGGGTAACAGACTTGCAAGAGTACAACTTCATAATCAAACATCGGAGTGGCAAATCCAATACCAAGGCAGACTTATTATCGTGATGTGCAGGGCACAATAAAGGGGAAAAAGACAATGAGGGAGTAGTCTTGCTCAAAGAGCATCTTTTCATGGACATACAAGTTTTCAATGACAATCACGCACTGGATGACATCATAAAAGACATCCGAGATGTTCCCCAGAGACAGTGGGAAACACAAGTGATAAAAGGACTTGAAAGAGCTGGTGGAGACTACAAATGAGAAAAAGGACTTATTACCTGGAAAGGATGCATATATGTACCAGCAGTAGTGGCACTACAAGAAGATATTATTGCCATACATCATTCATGGGGGCACTCAGGAGTGGCAAAAATGCTTGAGTCACTGACAAGAAATTTCTGGTGGCCCAATATGCACATCAACATTGAAAAGTATATCCCTGGATGTGAAGTCTGTCAGAAAGCCAAACCTGACAGACACACGTGCACGGCACCATTGCAGCCAAACAAAGTGCCTTCTGAACCATGGGAAATAATATCAGTAGACTTCATAGGACCATTACCAGAATCAAAGGGCAATGACATGATTCTGGTCATCATAGACAGATTCACAAAGAAGTCATACTTCATACCCACAACTATGGACATTACCTTGCAGGGGATGGCCGTCTTATTTAGGGATAATGTGTTCCGAGAGCATGGACTCCCGAGGAAGGTTATTAGTGATCGGGGACCTCAATTTGCCTCGAAATTCATGGACAACCTTTATGGGATGTTGGGGATCAAAGCCAACAGATTGACGGCATATCATCCCCAAACCGATGGACAGATGGAGCAGGTAAATCAGGAACTCAAGGAATTCCTGACAATCTTCGTCAATAACAGGCAGGACAATTGGAGTGACTGGTTGTCAGTGGCACAGTTCTGCCACAACAACCGAGTGCACGCAGCAATGGGGTTTACCCCATTTTACATGAACTATGGCAGGCACCCCAACAAGGGGTTGGACCCAACTTACGCCCCAAAGGTGGTGGCGGTTGAGCAATTAGCAAAGGAACTTGAAGAGGTACATGCCAAAGCAAAGAAGGTGTTAGAAAAAGCGGCTCAAGTCATGAAAGAGTGCTACAACACACATTGCTGACAGGCAGTCGAATACAAGCCAGGTGACAAGGTCTACCTCAGTACCGAAAACTTACCAACAATCCAAGCAACCAAGAAGCTTGATGGGAAGTTTGTCAGACCACTCGAAGTAATAGCCAAAGTAGGGGAGTTGGCCTATAAGTTAAAAATTCCAGCATCCTGGAAGGTGTATAATGTCTTCAACGAAGTCCTCTTGAAGCCATACAGGGAACCAGTGTTTCCCAAACAAAGAGCAAAAGCAGCGGCGCACAAGGATGTGCAGATGGTAGAAGAGTCCCAGGAGGATGAATACAAGGTTGAAGAGATTGTTGATAGTCGCATCAGCAGATGCAGAGGAGGGAGACTCAAGTACCTCATCAAATGGAAGAACTATCCGGTGGAGGAATCCACATGGGAACTGGCTGAGAACCTTGCCAATGCTCAGGCAAAGGTTAAGAAATTCCACAAAGAGAATCCAAATGCACCAAGGCATTTATGAACCACATATGGGACTGGAATGGTCCCTCAACGGAATTTACAGGCATGGAGTCAGAAAAAACTATTTGGATGGAATGACAGGAAGTTTGGACATGAGTACTTGGAGAATATGGAGTGCAGATGGCGCAGGTGGAAGGGGACTCAGGCAGCAATTCAGGAGCTGCCAGATGACACCGATGGGACATTCTCCAGAGGTCTGGAGCGCAGCAGGTGGGTGAAACCCATGCTTAATTTCCCAATGAAGAAAGACATGGAGGAGCCAGTGGAGGAAAGAAGGGCTTGGGAACGTGATATGGCGGAACTCACCAAGAAAATCTTGAAAAAACCAGTGAAGGTTGTGGCTGCTAAGGAGAGCAGTGAGTCAGAACTTGACTGACAAAGGAGGATAGCGGGCACTGTGCATCAGAAGAAGAAGGTGGTAAAATTTAAAACCACCATAGAAGATGTTGAGGATGTCAACTCAGAGAAAACAGGGCTTACACCTGAAGAACAGAGCAAGTGGCTGAGCCACTTTTATGAATGCATGAAGAAAGATCCACATTATGTGGACTCAGCTACTTCAGCCTCTCAGGACACGAGGCCTTGAGGGGGGGTGATGTTATGAGCATACCCCAGAAATTCCATTTACAGTAATGACCTCGATGACAACTATGTGGATACAGGCCTGGGGAGTTGGACTATGATTTTCTTTTCTTTTTCTTTATTTGATCTCATTAGAGTGATACGATATGAGGGCTGGATGACGGGACTTAGAGCAGGATGCCTATGCAACACTATAGCCCTTATTTGGAAGGTGGTTAGGTCAGCATTGGTTATTGGACATACCAAGTGCCAACATGGAGGATGGCCCAATGATGGGCCTAGACTGCAACTTGAACCAAGGTCTAGATGCCCCAGAGGGGCGGAACAGGAATGCCTGGAAGGTACAAGGGAATGGTACTGGCATTGGTGGGAACAGCTGAAGGTGCAGAACAATAAGATGCTGCCATATGGAGATAGAAGCTGCAGATTGGTCAGGTGGGCGCTGCCCTTAGCTCAATGCTCATGAGTGCCAACACAACGCTAGCCAACTATGGAAGGATGGGCGATTGGTGTGGGAGGAATATCTCTGGAATGGTATGGTGGGCGCAGACTCGGCTGCTGCACATTGATCCCAGCATGAGGGACTTTAGCTGTGTGCTGACTGCACACAGACCAGGGGATGGAGTATATAAGGGCTGTAGTTTAGCATAGTCAGTCCTTAAGACTCTAGATAGTTTTTGTGTCCTAGACACTAGCTACAGAGCAATTGGATTCATCTTAGGCCTAACAAGCCAACACTTGTGGGATTCTTAGGTTGTGTTTAGGGTACTCCTAACAATAACAGCAGGGTTGTTTGAGGATATAGACTTTTCTGTTTCATAATTGACCATTGCAGCATCACTGGTCTGCAAAATTGTTTCTTTTCTTTTGTGATACATTTAGTTTTTGATATCTTTACATACAGAATATCCAACAGTCATCTGTTCAGAAGACAAGTTGTACTGTGTACATAGGTTTCCTAATGAATATTTCTATTTTTTTAAATAAAAAAAACTTGAGTGTGATACCCAAGAGAACTTGACTGAGGACTCTGGGTGCTGCATTGTCTGCCTTATATACTACAGGTCTGGTCTGCATGCACCAGTCTATCTACCTACCCTAACTAAGTGCACAGCAATGTGCAGCAGGGATGCAGTAAGCCTATACTATTAAGTGGAGTCCAAGATCTGGATTAGATAAGTGCACTGATTAGATAAGGACAATCTAATCTATGATAGGTACTGCTTATATAATCAAGATAACTACATAATTGATTACATAAAAGTCTAATCATAGAAAATAATGAATAAATGTCTTTTCCAGAAGGGCCTTGTCAGGACTGCCCTAGACACAACCTAAGCGACTCAGAGTGGTGACTTGTTAGGTCAAAGAAAGATGCTTGCTCAGTAGCTATGTCTAGTGACAATAGACTATCTAGAGACTTAAGAGTCTCCTACTGTAAACTACGGCCCTTATATACCGCTCTCCTGGTCTGTGCGCAGACAGCGCGCAGCTAAAGTCCCTCACAATAGAGACAATGCGCAGCGACTCATTCTGCGCCCATCTATCCATTCATGGAGAGATCCTTCCACACCCAACTCCTGGGTTGTCCGCATGTGGCCTTCCTATTGTTCAGGACTTCGGCCGATTCCCATGCACGCCGTACCATTGACTCGGTACTCCTCGGCGTTCCCATGTCGCCCCTCAGGCGCCGTGCCGCTCATGATTCCTTTCATGGCGTAGGCCCATCATCGGGCCGTAACTCCTGTTGGCACTCGGTCTATCTCTATAACCGATGCTGACCTAACCACCTTCCTAACAAGGACCGCAGTTCACGTAGGCCATCCTCCTATGGTCCCGTTGCGTAGTCTTGCTCGTAGACGTTTGAGCTTGATAAAATAGATAAAAGAAAAGAAAAAGATCCTCCGACTCCTTGTGACCATTCCTTCATAAGTGTCATTGATGTCGTTACTGTTATATTGAAAATGAGAGGTATGCTCATAACATCACCCCCCCCTCAAGGCCTCGCGTCCCGAGAGGCTGACGTGGCGGAGTCCCCATATCTAGGGTCCTCCTTCATTCTAGCGTAAAACGCGGCCAAGCGCGCTTGTTGATCATTGGGCGACAGCCCGGTTTGTTCCGAGTCGACGTCCTCGACGTCTTCCATAGTGGTCTTGTAGTTGACCAATGGTTTCTTCTGGCGACTTGCGCCCTTGATCCTCCTCTGTCGGTCTTCTTCCGACTCGCTGCTTTCCCTGGCAGTCACTACCGTCTCCCTTTTTAATAATTTCTTGGCAAGTACTGCCATATCTTTTTCTTGAGCTCTCTTCTCCTCTGCTAGCTCCTCTGCTTCCGTCGTCTGAGGGAAATTAAGCATGGGTTTAGACCGCCCGCCGCGCTCCAGATCTCTGGAGAACGTCCCATCGGTGTTGTCCGGCAGCTCCATGATTGCTGCCCTGTCACCTTTCCAGTTGCGCCATCGGCGCTCCATATTTTCCAAGTATCATGGCCCGAAACGGCCATCCTCCCATCCGAATAGTCTTTGTCGGTCTTTCCAATGAGTTCCCTTCGTTCGCGATGCATTAATAGACCTTTTCGGGATGGTTGGGTTTTGTTTTGCTCCGTGATCGTATATTGGATATATCGGACCCCCATCTCGGATGTTTCTAACAAGTTTAGGGGCGTCCGGGTTAGCTTTATGGAATTTCTTCACAATGGCTGGTGCATTGACGACGTTCTTTACTGGCTCCCAGGTGGCTTCTTCCACTGGGTAATTTTTCCATTTTACGAGGTATTCCAGCCTCGCTCCTCCTCTACCGCTTACTTGGCTTTCCAGGATTTCTTCAACTTCATACTCCTCTTCCCTGGATTCTTCTACCATCTGTGCGTCCTTGCGCGCTGCTGCCTTGGCTTGTTGTTTTGGGAAAACCGGTTCCCTATACGGCTTCAACAGGACTTCGTTGAAGACGTTGTACACTTTCCAGGATGCTGGAATTTTTAATTTGTATGAGGATTCGCCAACTTTGGCAAGCACCTCCAACGGTCCTACGAACTTTCCATCTAGCTTTTTTGTAGCTCGGATGACTGGGAGGTTCTCCATGCTGAGGTAGACCTTGTCCCCAGTTTTGTACTCTCGTGCATCCTGGCGATGGGTATCATACTGTTCCTTCATCCTTTGTGCTGCTTTCTCTAGTGCTAATTTTGCTTTAGCATGGACGTCCTCTAATTCCTTTGCTAATTGTTCAACCGCTACTGCTTTCGGCGCATAGGTAGGGTCAAGTCCTTTATTGGGATGTCGTCCATAATTCATATAGAAAGGGGTGAAACCAGTCACTGAGTGAACCCTATCGTTGTGGCAGAATTGAGCCACTGATAACCAATCGGACCAATTGTCTTGTCGGTTGTTGACGAAAATTGTAAGGAACTCTTTTAGTTCCTGGTTAACCCGTTCTGTCTGCCTGTCTGTCTGCAGGTGATAAGCCGTGGATCGATTTGCTTTAATTCCTAGTATTCCATATAGATCGTTCATGAACTTGGATGCAAATTGGGGCCCTCTGTCGCTAATGACCTTTCTCGGGAGTCCATGCTCCCTAAATACGTTATCTCGGAACAGTACTGCTGTTCCCTGTGAGGTGATGTCCGATGTAGTGGGGAGGAAGTAGGTTTTCTTTGTGAACCTATCGACGATCACCAGGACCATGTTGTTTCCCTTGGATTCTGGTAAGGGTCCTACAAAATCAACCGAGATGATCTCCCATGGTTCGGAAGGAACCTCGTTTGGTCTTAAGGGGTGCTGCCCGAGCAGTCCTGTCTGGTTTTGCTTTTTGGCACGTTTCACAACCAGGGATGTATTGCTCAATATTTTTTCGCATATTGGGCCACCAGAAGTTCCTGGTGAGCGACTCCAACGTTTTAGCCACCCCAGAGTGTCCCCATGAGTGGTGGATAGCGATAATATCTTCTCGCAATGCCGGTACTGCTGGTACGTATATGCGTCCCTGCCAGGTTACCAGTCCTTTTTCCAACTTATATTCTCCTCCCGCGATTTCCAGTCCTTTTAATACCTGAGTCTCCCATTGCCGGCGCGGGACCTCCCTAATGTCTTTTACGATGGCGTCTATTGCTCGGTCATCGTCAAATACTCTGACGAAGAGATGCTCTTTAAGTAGAATGACTCCTTCGTTGTCGCTTTCCCCTTTATTATGTCCCGCTCTTCGGGACAACAGGTCCGCTTTTGTGTTTGACTTCCCGCTTCGGTGTTTTATTATGAAGTTATAGTCCTGCAGATCTGTAACCCATCTCGCCTGTCGCCTATTTAGATTCTGCGCTTTTCTGAAATACGTTAAGTTCTGATGATCTGTCAGAACTTCGATGGTCTGAGTTGCTCCTTTGAGGTAATGCGCCCATTCGTAGAAGGCATGCATTACCGCAAGCATTTCTTTGTCATATATCTCGTAATTGCGCTCGGCGTCATTGAGCGATTTTGAAATGAAGGCTACTGGTTTCCATACCCCGTCTTCTGCCTGCTGAGATAGGATCCCTCCTATAGCGAAGTCTGAGGCGTCCACTTCTACTCGGAACTGTCCCTTCTCATTGGGGATCCGAAGCACCACTTCTTCTGCTATCGTTGTTTTAAGCTTATCAAAGGCTTCATCCTGCAGCTGTGTCCACAGCCATTCCTCCTTTCCCGTGAGCCGTGTTAACGGTTTGGCCAATTTTGCGAAATCCCGCACAAATCGTCGGTAGAAATTGACGAAACCCAAAAACTGCTGAACTTCTTTTTTACACGTAGGTTTTGGCCATTCCGATACCACTTTAACTTTGGTGGGGTCCATTCGAACAGTGTCTTTTCCAATGATAACTCCAAGGAAATTGATTTCATTTTTATCAAAGAAGCATTTTTCCGGTTTGAGTGAGAGCTTATGCTTTTCCAATTTTTCCAGTATTCGATTTACATGCCTCATGTGTTCTTCTTGGTTCCTTGAGAACACCAAGATGTCGTCCATGTAAATGACTACCCATCCTTCTGCTATCTCAACTCGGAAGATGTCGTTCATCATGGTTTGGAAAGTTGTGGGTGAATTGGTTAATCCGAAGAACATAACAAGCGGTTCGAAGAGTCCCCGATTTGTTCGAAAAGCAGCTTTCCATTCGTCGCCCTCCTTTATCCTTACGTTGTTATATCCCCAACGTATGTCCATTTTGGAAAAGACCTTGGCTTGGGATAGTTGATCTACTAGTTCCCCAATCAAGGGTAAAGGATATCGGTTTTTGATCGTCATTTCGTTTAACTTCCTGTAATCCTGTACAGGCCTGAGTTTTCCGTCTTTCTTTTTTACAAAAAAGAAAGGCGACGCCATTGGCGATTTGCTAGCTTGGATTCGTCCGCTTTCCAAGTTTTCTTTTAGGAACTCGTCCAGTTGTTGCTGCTCATCCCGATTTAGGGGATAAATTTTGCAGTCGACTGGAGTCGAACCAGGTATAAGTTCTATCGCATGATCCCACCGTCGTCTTGGTGGAAGTTCATCGAAGGTTTCTTTTTCGAAAACCTTTCTGTGCTTTAGATAGTGACGGGGAACTGCCTCCTCAAGTGTACGCTTCTTTTCTGTTTTTGCCTGCTCCGCCGCTATCTGTGTGGCGGTTGAGGCGAAAGCTCGTATTCGCAACTCGGGTTCCCCAATGTGGATAGCCAGAAGGCGTTCTCCTTCTTGCAGGTGATAGGATACGTCGATCTCGTCCTCGGGTTCTTGTACAGAGGATGGTTTCCAGCAAGTACCGGGACACCGGTTTAAACTCCAAGGACTTTTTCTTCCAATTTATGGTTGGATTGTGATGTTCCAACCAGTCATGTCCCAAGAAGAGATCGGTTTTGCTGAGTCTGGCTACTGCACAGTCCATTACTTCCTCATGGGTTCCTATTCATAGTTTGAACTGAACAAAGTATTCTACGCTCCCTGATCCGTTTCACGTTCCATCCGCATTGTATACGGGGATCGGGCGTAAAAGCTTTTTCTTGTTCATTTTGTGTTTTTCCACGAACTCCTCACTTATACATGAAGAGGTACAGCCGGAGTCTAGTAACATTGTGATATTGGCAGACTGATAAGTGTCCATGGTGGTGAGTGTGCCTTTGAGGTCTAATTCCTGCTTTCCAATTCCTTGTACTACTTTTTCCCTTAAGTGTACAAGGTTCCATAAGGCATCTGTTTCCGATAAGGCATTCAGCTGTTGGACTAGTTTCCTGTCTACCTCCTTTACTCGTTTGGGTTCTACCCATTGTCTTAGGCATTCAATTGCCGTTTGTTCCGGTTGTTGCCATATGCGCCTTAATATCCAAGAAGTGGTCCAGGCTTTTATTCTTTTTTCTGGTTTTACGCTCGTTTCCAAGTTTCTTATTCGGTGTATGTTCCCACTGCATTCATAGAGTAAGTCATGCACATCTATTGCAGAGTCTACTGGTACTAATACACCGTTACAAGAGTTTGAACTAGAGGCCAAATGAACAGAGCGTTCGTTCATTGGCTGTCTCCAAAATCCGAGACCTCCTCGATTTTGGCACATCCTTCCAGGGTCGTTTCCCCGTTATCTATCATTCGTACCACCTTTTTTCCTTTTTCTTTGGCGGCTTCCTTCTTCCAACACCTTTTTTCCGTGTGTCCTTTTCTTCCACAGTTACTACATTCCGGTATCGGTTTCCTTCCTCGTGGCAGCGGGCATCGACGACTGTAGTGTCCTTCTTTCTCGCAGTTGTAGCACCATGGCCCGACGTCTCATTTTTTGTCTACATCCATGGCGTTCGGGTCTCGACTTCCTGACACGAATGGGGGTGGTGCTTTGTACTGATATTGCGGGTGGGGGTTACTACTTGGGGTCTGTTCCCTGTATTCCTGTCGACTTTTTGGGAAGCCATATACTTCGTTGGCTTTTCTGTAGGCCCGGGCAAGTGCAGTTACTCTTGTTTGTATCTGGACAAGAGTAGCGTTGTCCGGAAGTCCTCTGTACCGAATCAGGTCCCTTCCCAGGGCTGGATTTAGATTACTTTGGAACTGAGAGATCAATGCTTGATCGTTCCAGTCGGTGAGTGAGGTGAGGGAGTTGAATTTCACGATGTAATCTTCGACCAACATCGTTCCTTGTCGCAGTTTTAGTAAGGCTTCTATTGCCTTTTCCTTTGTTTCTGTCGACATGAAGAACTCGTGCATTTGATTTTTAAAGTCGGTCCAATCCGTGAATGGGAATTGGTTATTTAAGGGTCTTCGTACCCATGCTCGATTATCCTCCGTTGATTCTCCCTCATTCAGTTGCTGCCAGTTGAGTTGTGAGTCCCAGCCGCTGTTGTCTATTTTGTCTTGGAACTCCTGTAATGCTTCTTGGAGCGCTTTGAGTTTGACTCTGCTCCAATCCGCTGCCCTATCTCCTTTCCCGCCTTTCATTCGGTACAGGCAGATGGAAATCATTCGTTTGGGGTCCTCTTCCCTTGACAACATGAAATAGGTTCCCATCTGTCGTAACCATGCATCAACTGTCCTGGGATCTCCCTGGTAGTAGTCGGGCATTTCTGCTTTTGTGAGGGGTCCTGGTGCAGGGCGACTACTCCGTTGGTATTCATTGATAATGGCGACGAGAGCTTGTCCAGCACTAGTGATGGCTCGTTGTCTGTCCTCTTCCTGGCGATGGATCTCATTCTCTCGCGCTGCTACTGCTGCAGCGGGTTGAGTGTCTGGGAGCGACTCCAATGTTTCTGTGTCCATCCAGTAGTTTCTCCATCCTAGCACTGCGTGATAGGCTTGGGTGACCATCTCCACTGTTAATCTGAATGGTCCTGCTCCGAGTTTGTAATGTCCCATGCCTTCTCGATTTAGGCATTCGACGTGGAACCATCCCCTTGTGTTGCTGTTGTATTTTTCAATATGCAACACAGTCGACTGAGAGTATGATTTCCTAATGATCGTAGTGACGTTTTCCTCTCGGAGGGTTTTTGTCCCAGTTGCATATTTCTTGCAACTGCAGGTAGGCCGGCCACATGAATTCATCCCAAAATTCTTTCTTTATTAATACCAGGTAGCAATATCCTGGTATGTCTGGGTTAAAACCACTGTTAGCCCAAGACATTTTTGGGTAAGGATAGGGAAGCCAAGATTCTTTCTCAACATTCCTTCTCCATTGGTTAATCTGTCGTTTTTTATGGGCGTTGTTTGCCCCTTGAGGGTACTCTTCGGTTGACAACCAGTCTGCTGCGGTGGGAACTCCACCATTCCAATGCGCTGCATCTCCTCCAGCGTTAATGACTTTGGCTGTGCTTTCCCCACCCGCTAGTGCTGCCGCTGCGTATGATCGTGCTGGTTGCACTACTGGTTTCTGTTCTTTTACCGCCGGGTATGTTCGTCCGGCTGCTTGGTTTACTGCTTCCTGTACGGTGACCGTTGATCGCAAGTCTACCCGTTTAATGGATGTGGTAGCGAGGGGTCGATTTTTTAATCGATGTTTAGATTTTGACTGTCCTCCAAAACGTACAGTCCAGGTATAATGAGAGACCTTGTGAAGGTCCACAAGTTCATCCCATGTATATTCGATGTCGTCCCACCGTACGGCGGATTCTTCAATGATATGACATCGCCCCGGTCGGATACTGTCTTGGATAGCGAAGACCACGGTATCGTCCCTAAGCTCCGGTTCCCAGTTTATAATATCGTACAAGGTGGGCCAGGCAGGCCAGTTAAACTTGTCATAATACTCGGCTTTAAACAAGTACATATAGCAGTACCCATTTTGCCTCCACTGGTCGGGAGCGATTGGACTTTTTGCTGTTGGTCCAGGCAAGTATGCCTTGACGCGAGCTCGCCATCCCAAAAGCCTGGCTTTGTGATCGTTCCAGGTGTCTTCTCCTATTTCAGACAAGAAATGGTCGAGTCCGATTGGGAGTTTCAACAATGGTTCGGTAAGCAGGCGTTCTGGTGTGGTAGGAAGGATTCGTCCTGGCGGTTTTGTGATGAGTAAGGGATCGTAGCGAATCCCTTGACGACGTTCTTCCTCCTCTCGTTCTCGCTTCCACTTGGCATAACGAGTGGCGCGTATGTTGCCATTCATGGCATGCATCCAGGCATTCCAGTCCTCATGGGACATTGTCATGCCTTCGTGTGCGTATAATTCTTCCACGTGGTGAGCGCACTGAAGTCGTTCCACCGCTACTTTGTATCGCCTAATGGCCTTGTCCCCGTTGTTGATTAGCATCAACCATTGATTGTATTTTGAGGACACGAGCGCCAGCCAGATGGGATTGGAGGTATCTCCCTTGTACTGGTCTTCCAAAAGTTGTATGAGAGTCTGATACTCTCGTTCGGCTTTGCGCATAGCGCGCTCTGCCCTTAATACGGCTTTGGTAGCCACGCGTTCCATTAGGAGGGCCTCCCATGCCTCCTTTTGTTCGAGCTCTTGCTGAAGCTCTCTCTCGCGTAGTAATCGTTGCGCTTCCGCGCGTTCCTTTTTCCACTCTGTTTTGCGGTGTTGCCAGTATAACCTGACGTGGTTGTCATAGCGGCGAACGATGGTATCGCCGATGAAAGTGGGTGTCCTTGTAAGGACGGGTTCGATAGAGTCTGCCCAATCCGCCTCGAAGATCTGACCGATCTCCAAGAGTGTCGCTTGGGCGTGGGGGAGGATATATTGAAAGTGACAATTCATTTTTTGTGGTGAGGGGATATAGTTTTTTCCTGTAAAGCAATCTTCAATCAAGCTCAGGCCCTCCACTGACACTTGATCCGTTCTTTTGGCAGTCGGAATCCGCGCCTGTCGATGATGTCCTTTGGGAAACAAAGGAGTTACTGTCTGCTGTGTCGTGGGTCCGCAGGCTACTCAGTTAGGTGCACCCGGCAGTTCGCCTCAATGTCCTTGTGCTCAGTTATCAGCCCGAAATCAAGTAGGGCTGCTGATACAGAGGGTATGAGAGGACTTTGTGTCAGCCTTGATATGCACGATAACCAGTTTATTTCACTCGTTCCTGAGCTTTTCCGCAGTCACAGTATACGTTACCCCGAGCGCGTCTGTGGTCTCCTGCCTACGCTACTCTCGGGCGATCTCGTATTCTCGTCTGTGACTGTTTGGTAGACAGGCCCAACGGGCGAATTGAAGATCTCTCGTTCGAGACCTGGTGACAGTAAAAGTGTCGTTGTCGATGTCGCCAACGGTCCCAGGATAATCGGGTTACTACCGTCAAAGAATGAAACTAGGCCGTTGAATGTCCTTTGCAGCTACGAGCGGCGTGCTCGGTGCTGGACAGCTAGCAACGGGGTAGAGAATAAAGTCTCTAGATTATGTCAGGACTGCCCTAGACACAACCTAAGTGACTCAGAGTGGTGACTTGTTAGGTCAAAGAAAGATGCTTGCTCAGTAGCTATGTCTAGTGACAATAGACTATCTAGAGACTTAAGAGTCTCCTACTGTAAACTACGGCCCTTATATACCGCTCTCCTGGTCTGTGTGCAGACAGCGCGCAGCTAAAGTCCCTCACAATAGAGACAATGCGCAGCGACTCATTCTGCACCCATCTATCCATTCATGGAGAGATCCTTCCACACCCAACTCCTGGGTTGTCCGCATGCGGCCTTCCTATTGTTCAGGACTTCGGCCGATTCCCATGCACGCCGTACCATTGACTCGGTACTCCTCGGCGTTCCCATGTCGCCCCTCAGGCGCCATGCCGCTCATGATTCCTTTCATGGCGTAGGCCCATCATCGGGCCATAACTCCTGTTGGCACTCGGTCTATCTCTATAACCGATGCTGACCTAACCACCTTCCTAACAAGGACCGCAGTTCACGTAGGCCATCCTCCTATGGTCCCGTTGCGTAGTCTTGCTCGTAGACGTTTGAGCTTGATAAAATAGATAAAAAGAAAAGAAAAAGATCCTCTGACTCCTCGTGACCATTCCTTCATAAGTGTCATTGATGTCGTTACTGTTATATTGAAAATGAGAGGTATGCTCATAACAGGCCTCCCAGGCCTCTTCCTGCTCTCTGAGTGCTGTGGCTTCCTTCTCCCACAATTGCTGCCATTCCATCTGGTGTAACACCTGTTTGTTCTGCTTCAGGTGTTTTCTCCATAGTTGTATATGATTGTCATATCAGCAGACCACAATATACTTGTGTGGTCCCAACAATCCAAATAAAGGGACAGTGGATCAACCTTCCCAACCATGAGTAGAAGCTGTAGGACAGTTTGTTGAAGAACAAAAAGAAGTATGGGAAAAGGCACAGGCATCACTTAAAAAGGTGCAGGACTCCATGAAAGCTCAATATGATAGAAAGAAGAAGGATCCTATTGAGTATAAGAAAGGAGATCAGGTATATCTAAATGCCAAAAACCTCCCATCTGTTTGACCAACAAAGAAATTAGGGGAATGATTTGTGGGACCCTACAAAATAATCAAAAAAGTAGGAGTGTCCTCATATCAACTCCTAATTTGTTATGAGCATACCTCATCCTATTCAATTTTCACAGTAACGACACTAATGACAAACATGAAGATACGATTGTGGAGAGTCGGACTATATTTTTCTTTTCATTTTATCTTTTTATCTTCACTCAAATGTTTAGATACAGGACTTAGATGAGAACTTGGTCACAGGGACAGACTACATTAGGACTGCGACCCTTATACAGAAGGTGGTTAGGTCAGCATCGGCTATGGGTATAGACCGAGTGCCGACAGGAAGGATGCCATGAAAGGATACATGAGCAGTAAGGCGCCTGAGGGGCGACATGGGAACGCCGGGGGATGCTGGTGACTAGGTACCGGCATATGTGGGAAGCGGCCGAGACGCATGACAATAGGCATGGCCATACAGAGTGTTGGTGTGGGAGGATGTCTCCTGATAAAGTCAGACGGGCGCAGATCGGCTGCTGCGCATTGATCCCGGCTTGAGGGACTTTGGCTGTGCACTGTCTGCGCACAGACCAGGAGAGAGGTATATAAGGGTTGTAGTCTTAGGTAGTGAGTCCCTAAGACTCTAGATAGTTTGTCATACCTAGACAGCTACTTGAGCAAATCTTCTTGTCTTTGGCTTAACAAGCCCCTTCTCTAAGTCTTAAGGTTGTGTTTAGGCGTGGTCCTAACATAATCTAGAGTCTTCACTACACTACCCCGTTGGTCTTACAGCACCGAGCATGCCTTGCTTGTCATTGCTCACAGTGCCAACGACCTAGTTTCATTTCTGAGAGGTAGTAACCACACAGCCTGCAACCTCTCCAGGCAACTACACCACATCACTGTCAACGGGCATCAAACAAGACATCCTCAATTCACCCATTGGGTCTGTCTACAAAACAGTAATGGACGAGAATACTAGTGTGTCAGGAGAGCATAGGCAGGAGACCACAGACGCGCCCCGAGCATAGTATACTGTTATTGCCGAAAAGCTCAGGAACGAGTGAAAACACTCGGTTACATTGTGTATTAAGGCTGATACAAAGATCCTCACACACTCCCTGTACAAGCAACCCCTACTTTGTTATCGGGGTTGATAACTTGGCACAAAGATAGTGAGGCAAACTGCCAGGCACATGTAACTCGATAGCTTTCAGACCCATGACACCGCAGACAACAACTCCCTTGTTTCCCAAGGGACATCATTGATCGGCGCAGATTTATTGCCCGAGGAACGGATCAAGTGTCAGAGGAGGCCTGAACTTGATTGAAAATTTATTACAGCAGAATCATCAATGAGACACAATGCAGTGCTCGTTCACCTACATACTCCCACACGCCCAGGTGACACTCTCGGAGATCGGACGAATCTTCGAAGCGGACTGGGTCACAGTTCACGACACGGTCCAGATGGGACCCAGAGAGTTCATTGGCGACACAGTAATATGCCGATATGATAACCATATCCAGTTGTATTGGAAACACTGGAAAGAGTCACGACAACTCGAACGTGCTCAGGCGCAGATCCTCCTGCAGGAACGAGAAGCCGCACAGGAGAAGGAACAGAAGGAAGCCTGGGAGGCCCTTCTTATGGAAAGAGCCGCCACCCGCGCAGTCCTGCGGGCCGAACAAGCAATGAGAAAGGCGGAGAGGGAATACCAGACCCTCATACAATTATTGGAGGTTCAGTACAAAGGCAACACCTCCAACCCCATCTGGCTAGCCCTGGTTTCGTCCAAGTACAACCAGTGGCTCTTATTAATCAACAAGGGCAACAAAGCTATCCAACGCTATCGGGTAGCAGTGGAGTGACTTCAGTGCGCTCACCATGTAGAGGAACTATACGAACACAAGGGCATGACCATGAGTCATGCAGACTGGAACATGTGGATGCACGCGATAAATGGAAACATAAAGGCAACCTGCTACACTAAATGGAAGCGAGAGCAGGAAGAGGAGGAACACTGCAAGGGAATCAGATTTGATCCCCTTCTCATTACAAAGCCACCTGGGGCTATCATCACCAGGACACCGGAACGACTCCTCACAGAGCCATTAAACCAGCTTCGCTCTATCAGACTAGAGCATTTCCTCAAGGACATCGGCGAACATTCATGGAATGACCATAAAGCCAGACTTCTTGGATGGCATGCTAGCATCAAAGCACACCTGCCTGGACCAAGGGCTAGAAGTCCCATCGCACCCAACCAATGGAGGGAGAATGGATATTGTTACATGTATCTGTTCAAGGAAGAGTACTATGACAAGTACAATTGGCCAGCTTGGCCTACCCTCTATGACATTATCAACTGGGAACCAGAGCTTCAAGACGACATGGTGGTCTTCGCCATCCAGGATAGCATTCGACCTGGGCGGTGTCACATAATAGAAGAGTTGGCTATACATCAAGATGACATCGAGTATATGTGGGACGAATTAGTAGACCTACACAAGGTCTCCCACTACACCTGGACAGTACGTTTCGGAGGACAGTCGAAATCCAAGCATTGGGCAGCACAGCGAAAGCTTGCCCAAACCCCTATTAAATGAGTCAACCTTCGAACCACTGTCACGGTTGAACAAGCCTATGCAGAGGCAGCTGGACGAACATACCCAGCAGTAATAGAACCCAAACCGGTTGTGCAACCAGTGCGGTCATACACAGTGGCAGCACAAGCCGGTAAGGAAAACACGGCACGAGTCGTCACTCAGGGAGGGGACGCAGCACACTGGCATGGTGGTGTACCCACTACAGCGGACTGGCTCTCAAATGAAGAGTACCCACAAGGAGCAAACAATGCTCATAAAAAGAAAGAAATCGATCAATGGAGAAGGATCGTAGAAAGGGAGGCATGGCTGCCTTACCCTTACCCAAAAATGTCCTGGGCCAACAGTGGCTTTAATCCCGACATACCAGGTTACTGTTACCTGGTCCTGATCAAAAAACAGTACTGGGATGAATTCATGTGGCCAGCCTATCCGCAGATACAAGAAATCTGCACCTGGGATAAAGAACTAAGGGAACATGATGTAACAACCATCATCTGAAAGGCGTACGACAAAGACAACACCCTGCATATCAAAAAATATAATAGTAACTGCAGAGGATGGTTCCACGTCGAGTGTCTCAGCCGGGAAGGCATGAGTCACTACAAACTAGGTGCCACTCCCTTTCGACTTATGGTAGAAATGGTTACCCATGCCTACCAAGCAGTACTAGGTTGGAGAGAATACTGGCAGGATACCCAGACTATTGAATCTTTGCCTGCCACACAGCCAGCTGCAGCAGTCACAGCGAGAGAGGACGATGTTATAAGCATACCTCTCATTTCCCACTTTACAGTAACAACATCAATGACACTTACGAAGATACGGTCACGAGGAGTCAGAGGATATTTTCCTTTTCTTTTTATCTATTTTATCAAGCTCAAACGTCTCTGTACAAGACTACGCAACGGGACTCTAGGAGGATGGCCTACGTGAACTGCGGTCCCTATTAGGAAGGTGGTTAGGTCAGCATCGGCTATGAAGATAGACCGAGTGCCGACAGGAGTTGCGGCCCGATGATGGGCCTACGCCATGAAAGGAATCATGAGCGGCACGGCGCCTGAGGGGCAACATGGGAATGCCGAGGAGTACCGAGTCAATGGTACGGCGTGCATGGGAATCGGCCGAAGTCCTGAACAATAGGAAGGCCGCATGCGGACAACCCAGGAGTTGGGTGTGGAAGGATCTCTCCATGAATGGATAGATGGGCGCAGAATGAGTCGCTGCGCATTGTCTCTATTGTGAGGGACTTTAGCTGCGCGCTGTCTGCGCACAGACCAGGAGAGCGGTATATAAGGGCCGTAGTTTACAGTAGGAGACTCTTAAGTCTCTAGATAGTCTATTGTCACTAGACATAGCTACTGAGCAAGCATCTTTCTTTGACCTAACAAGTCACCACTCTGAGTCGCTTAGGTTGTGTCTAGGGCAGTCCTGACATAATCTAGAGACTTTATTCTCTACCCCCGTTGCTAGCTGTCCAGCACCGAGCACGCCGCTCGTAGCTGCAAAGGACATTCAACGGCCTAGTTTCATTCTTTGACGGTAGTAACCCGATTATCCCGGGACCGTTGGCGACATCGACAACGACACTTTTACTGTCACCAGGTCTCGAACGAGAGATCTTCAATTCGCCCGTTGGGCCTGTCTACCAAACAGTCACAGACGAGAATACGAGATCGCCCGAGAGTAGCGTAGGCAGGAGACCACAGACGCGCTCGGGGTAACGTATACTGTGACTGCGGAAAAGCTCAGGAACGAGTGAAATAAACTGGTTATCGTGCATATCAAGGCTGACACAAAGTCCTCTCATACCCTCTGTATCAGCAGCCCTACTTGATTTCGGGCTGATAACTGAGCACAAGGACATTGAGGCGAACTGCCGGGTGCACCTAACTGAGTAGCCTGCGGACCCATGACACAGCAGACAGTAACTCCTTTGTTTCCCAAAGGACATCATTGACAGGCGCGGATTCCGACTGCCGAAAGAACGGATCAAGTGTCAGTGGAGGGCCTGAGCTTGATTGAAGATTGTTTTACAGGAACGACCTACCTTCCCTCATCGCAAAAAAATGAATTGCCATTTCCAATACGTACTCCCATACGCCCAAGCGACACTCTCAGAGATTGGTCAAATCTTTGAGGCGGACTGGGCCAACAACACCGAACTCGTCCTTGTTAGGACACCAACCTTTATCGGCGACACCATTGTACGCCGCTACGACAACCACGTCAGACTGTACTGGCGTTACCGCAAAGATGAGCGGAAGAGGGAACGCGCGGAGGCGCAGAAATTATTACGAGAAAAGGAGCTCAGTCAAGAGCTCAAACAGAAGGAAGCATGGGAGGCCCTTCTAGCAGAACGTGCAGCAAGCAAGGCTGTATTACGCGTGGAACACGCCATGCGCAAAGCAGAATGAGAGTACCAAACTCTCATGACATTATTGGAGGACCAATACAAAGGCGACACCTCCAACCCGATCTGGCTGGCTTTAGTCTCATCAAAATACAATCAATGGTTGATGCTAATCAACAATGGGGACAAGGCCATTAGGCGATACAAAGTAGCGGTGGAACGACTTCAGTGCGCTCACCACGTGGAAGAATTATACGCACATGAAGGCATGACAATGTCCCATGAGGACTGGAATGCCTGGATGCATGCCATGAATGGCAACATACGCGCCACTCGTTATGCCAAGTGGAAGCGAGAACGAGAGGAGGAAGAACGTCGTCAAGGGATTCGCTACGATCCCTTACTCATCACAAAACCGCCAGGACGAATCCTTCCTACCACACCAGAACGCCTGCTTACCAAACCATTGTTGAAACTCCCAATCGGACTCAACCATTTCTTGTCTGAAATAGGAGAAGACACCTGGAACGATCACAAAGCCAGGCTTTTGGGATGGCGAGCTCGCGTCAAGGCATACTTGCCTGGACCAACAGCAAAAAGTCCAATCGCTCCCGACCAGTGGAGGCAAAATGGGTACTGCTATATGTACTTGTTTAAAGCCGAGTATTACGACAAGTTTAACTGGCCTGCCTGGCCCACCTTGTACGATATTATAAACTGGGAACCGGAGCTTAGGGACGATACCGTGGTCTTCGCTATCCAAGACAGTATCCGACCGGGGCGATGTCATATCATTGAAGAATCCGCCGTACGGCGGGACGACATCGAATATACATGGGACGAACTTGTGGAACTTCACAAGGTCTCTCATTATACCTGGACTGTACGTTTTGGAGGACAGTCAAAATCTAAACGTCGATTAAAGAATCGACCTCTCGCCGCCACCACACCCATTAAACGGGTTGATCTGAGATCAACAGTAACGGTTCAAAAAGCAGTGAACCAGGCAGCCAGACGAGCATACCCGGCCATCATAGAACCAAAACCAGTAGTGCAACCAGCGCGATCATACGCAGCGGCAGCACTAGCTGGTGGAGAAAGTACAGCGAAAATCATGAACACTGGAGGAGACGCAGCGCACTGGAATGGCGGAGTCCCTACGGCAGCAGACTGGTTATCGACAGAGGAGTACCCACAGGGGGCAAATAATGCTCATAAACGTCGAGAAATTGACCAGTGGAGAAGAATCGTTGAAAGGGAGGCATGGTTGCCATGTCCCTACCCAAAGATGTCTTGGGCGAACAGCGGTTTCAACCCAGACATACCAGGATACTGTTACCTGGTATTGATTAAAAAAGAATTTTGGGACGAATTTATGTGGCCAGCCTACCCACAGCTGCACGAAATATGCAGCTGGGACAAAAACCTCCGAAACGAAAATATCACCACTATTATTCGGAAATCATACTCTCAGTCGACTGTGTTGCATATTGAAAAATACAACAGCAACACAAGGGGATGGTTCCACGTCGAATGCCTAAATCGAGAAGGCATGGGACATTACAAACTCGGAGCAGGACCATTCAGATTAACAGTGGAGATGGTCACCCAAGCCTATCACGCAGTGCTAGGATGGAGAAACTACTGGATGGACACAGAAACATTGGAGTCGCTCCCAGACACTCAACCCGCTGCAGCAGTAGCAGCGCGAGAGAATGAGATCCATCGCCAGGAAGAGGACAGACAACGAGCCATCACTAGTGCTGGACAAGCTCTTGTCGCCATTATCAACGAATACCAACGGAGTAGTCGCCCTGCACCAGGACCCCTCACAAAAGCAGAAATGCCCGACTACTACCAGGGAGATCCCAGGACAGTTGATGCATGGTTACGACAGATGGGAACCTATTTCATGTTGTCAAGGGAAGAGGACCCCAAACGAATGATTTCCATCTGCCTGTACCGAATGAAAGGCGGGAAAGGAGATAGGGCAGCGGATTGGAGCAGAGTCAAACTCAAAGTGCTCCAAGAAGCATTACAGGAGTTCCAAGACAAAATAGACAACAGCGGCTGGGACTCGCAACTCAACTGGCAGCAACTGAATGAGGGAGAATCAACGGAGGATAATCGAGCATGGGTACGAAGACCCTTAAATAACCAATTCCCGTTCACAGATTGGACCGACTTTAAAAATCAAATACACGAGTTCTTCATGTCGACAGAAACAAAGGAAAAGGCAATAGAAGCCTTACTAAAACTGCGACAAGGAACGATGTTGGTCGAAGATTACATCGTGAAATTCAACTCCCTCACCTCACTCACCGACTGGAACGATCAAGCATTGATCTCTCAGTTCCAAAGTAATCTAAATCCAGCCCTGGGAAGGGACCTGATTCGGTACGGAGGACTTCCGGACAATGCTACTCTTGTCCAGATACAAACAAGAGTAACTGCACTTGCTCGGGCTTATAGGAAAGCCAACGAAGCATATGGCTTTCCAAAAAGCCGGCAGGAATATAGGGAGCAGACTCCGAGTAGTAATCCACGTCCCCAATACCAGTATAAAGCACCAGCCCCATTCGCATCGGGAAGTCAAGACCCAAACGCCATGGACGTAGACAAAAAAACGAGACGTCAAGCCATGGTGCTACAACTGCGAGAGAGAGGGACATTACAGCCGCCGATGCCCGTTGCCACGAGGAAGGAGACCCATACCGGAGTGTAGTAACTGTGGAAGGAAAGGACACACGGTAGAAAGATGTTACAAGAAAGAAGCCGCCAAAGATAAAGGAAAAAGGGTGGTACGAATGATAGATAACGGGGAAACGACCCCGGAAGGATGTGCCAGAATCGAGGAGATCTCGGATTTTGGAGACAGCCAGTGAACGAACGCTCTGTTCAACTGGCTCCTAGTTCAAACTCTTGTAACGGTGTATTAGTACCAATAGATTCTGCAATAGATGTGCATGATTTACTCTATGAATGCAGTGGGAACATACACTGTATAAGAAATATGGAAATGAGCGTAAAACCGGAAAAAAGATTAAAAATCTGGACTACCCCTTGGGTATTAAGACGCATCTGGCAACAACCAGAGCAAACGGCAATCGAATGCCTAAGGCAATGGGTGGAACCCAAAAGAATAAAAGAAGTAGATGGAAGGCTTGTTAAACAGTTAAACGCACTGTCCGAAGCTGACGCCCTTTGGAACCTGGTCCACTTAAGAGAAAAAGTGGTACAAGGAATAGGAAAACAGGAACTAGATTTGAAGGGAGTACTGACAACTATGGACACACTTCAATCCACCGACGTAACTATGCTGTTGGATTCTGGATGTACCGCTTCTTGTATAAGCGAAGAATTCGTTGCCAAAAACAGAATGAACAAGAAAAAACTCCTACGACCAATCCCTGTCTACAACGCGGACGGAACACGAAACGGGTCGGGGAGCGTCGAGTACTTTGTTCAGTTTAAACTACGCATAGGGTCCCATGAGGAGATCATGGATTGTGCTGTGGCCGCGCTTAGTAAAACCGATCTATTCCTGGGACACAATTGGTTGGAACATCACAATCCAACCATTAATTGGAAAAAGAAGTCTTTGGACTTTAACAGATGCCCGGGTACTTGCTGGAAACCATCCTCAGTACGGGAACCAGAAGACGAGATTGACATGTCCTATCACTTACAAGAAGGAGAACGCCTTTTAGCCATCCATGTTGGGGAGTCTGAGTTGCAAGTACGCGCTTTCGCCTCAACCGCCACACAGATAGTGGCAGAACAGGCAAAAACAGAAAAAAGGCGTACACTTGAGGAGGCAGTACCCCGTCACTATCTAAAGCACAGAAAGGTTTTCGAAAAAGAAACCTTCGATGAACTTCCACCAAGACGACGGTGGGATCACGTGATAGAACTCATACCGGGTTCAACTCCAGTTGACTGCAAAATCTATCCCCTAAATCGAGATGAACAGCAACAACTGGACGAGTTCCTAAAGGAAAACTTGGAAAGCGGACGAATCCAAGCTAGTAAATCGCCAATGGCGTCTCCTTTCTTCTTTGTAAAGAAAAAGGATGGAAAACTCAGGCCTGTACAGGACTACAGGAAACTAAACGAAATGACGGTCAAGAACCGTTACCCCCTACCTTTGATAGGAGAACTGGTAGACCAATTATCCCAAGCTAAGGTCTTTTCAAAAATGGATATACGATGGGGATACAATAATGTTCGAATAAAGGAAGGAGATGAATGGAAGGCTGCGTTCAGAACAAACTGGGGGCTGTTCGAGCTGCTCGTGATGTTTTTCGGTCTAACGAACTCCCCTGCAACTTTCCAAACCATGATGAACAACATCTTTCGTGTTGAGATAGCCGAAGGATGGGTGGTTATTTACATGGACGATATCTTGGTGTTCTCAAAAAACCAAGAAGAGCACACTCAGCATGTAAATAGAATACTGGAGAAATTAGAGAAACACAAACTCTCGCTCAAACCGGAGAAATGCTTCTTTGATAAAAGTGAAATCGATTTCCTCGGAGTCATCATTGGAAAAGACACTGTTCGGATGGATCTGGCAAAAGTAAAAGTGGTATTGGAATGGCCGACGCCCAAGTGCAAAAAAGAGGTCCAGCAGTTTCTGGGCTTTGTAAACTTCTATAGGCGATTTGTGCGGGACTTCGCAAAATTAGCCAAGCCGTTGACACGGCTCACAGGGAAAGAAGAATGGCTGTGGACACAGCTGCAGGATGAAGCCTTTGACAGGCTTAAAACAATGATAGCAGAGGAAGTTGTACTTTGGATCCCCAACGAGGAGGGTCAATTCTGGGTAGAGGTCGATGCCTCGGATTTTGCTATTGGGGGAATATTGTCACAGCAACGAGAAGACGGCTTATGGAAACCAGTGGCCTTTATTTCGAAATCTCTAAATGATGCAGAACGGAACTATGAGATATACGACAAGGAGATGCTTGCGGTAATGCACGCCTTCTACGAATGGGCGCACTACCTCAAAGGAGCAAAACAGACCATTGAAGTTCTGACAGATCATCAGAACTTAACATATTTCCGAAAAGCTCAAAATCTTAATCGATGACAGGCGAGATGGGTAACGGACTTACAAGATTACAACTTTGTAATCAAGCATAGAAGTGGCAAGTCCAATACCAAGGCAGACCTATTGTCCCAACGAGCAGGGCACGTTAAAGGGGAAAGCGACAATGAAGGCATCATCCTACTTAAAGAGCACCTCTTCGTCTGGGTATTTGACGATGACCGAGCAATAGACGCCATCGTAAAAGACATTAGGGAGGTCCCACGCCGGCAATGGGAGACCCAGGTACTAAAAGGATTGGAAATCGCAGGAGGCGAATATAAGTTGGAAAAAGGATTGGTAACCTGGCAAGGACGCATATACGTACCAGCAGTACCAGCATTGCGAGAAGATATTATCGCTATCCACCACTCATGGGGACATTCCGGAGTGGCTAAAACATTGGAATCGCTCACCAGGAACTTCTGGTGGCCCAACATGCGTAAAGATATCGAACGATATATTCCGGGCTGCGAGACGTGCCAAAAAGCAAAGCCAGACAGGACTGCCCAAGCAGCACCCTTACGACCCAATGAAATCCCTACGGAACCATGGGAAATCATCTCAGTTGACTTCGTTGGACCGTTACCAGAATCAAAAGGAAACAACATGGTCCTGGTTGTGGTAGACCGCTTCACGAAAAAGTCATATTTCATACCAACTACGTCAGAAATTACTTCACAGGGAACAGCAGTGCTGTTCCGAGACAATGTATTCAGGGAGCATGGACTTCCCAGAAAAGTCATTAGCGACCGAGGCCCCCAATTTGCCTCAAAATTCATGACGGACTTGTATGGAATGTTAGGAATCAAAGCCAACAAGTCGACAGCTTATCACCCGCAGACTGATGGACAAACAGAACGAGTAAACCAGGAATTAAAAGAATTCCTAACGATCTTCGTGAATAACCGACAGGACAATTGGTCAGATTGGCTATCGGTAGCACAATTCTGTCATAATGACAGAGTACACTCTGCAACAGGCTTTACCCCCTTCTATATGAACTACGGGAGACATCCGAATAAAGGTCTCGATCCCACTTACGCCCCAAAGGCAGTAGCGGTCGAGCAGTTGGCAAAAGAATTGGAAGAAGTCCACGCCAAGGCAAAATTGGCACTAGAAAAAGCAGCGCACATCATGAAAGAGCGCTATGATACACACCGATGACAGGCTGTCGAGTACCAACCCGGAGATAAGGTTTATCTCAGTATGGAAAACCTTCCAGTCATTCGCGCAACCAAGAAATTAGATGGGAAATTCGTTGGCCCTCTGGAAGTACTCGCTAAAGTGGGCGAGTTGTCGTACAAATTAAAAATTCCGGCCTCATGGAAGGTCTACAACGTCTTCAATGAAGTTCTCTTGAAGCCGTATAGGGAACCGGTTTTTCCCAAACAGCAGGCAAAGGCAGCAGCGCGCAAGGACGCGCAGATGGTGGAAGAATCAAAAGAAAATGAATACGAAGTGGAGGAAATCCTGGAAAGCCGAGTAAGCGGCAGAGGAGGAGTGAGGCTGGAGTACCTCGTTAAATGGAAAAACTACCTGGTGGAGGAGGCCACCTGGGAACCAGTAAAGAACGTTGTCAATGCACCAGCCATTGTGAAGAAATTCCATAGAGCCAACCCGGATGCCCCCAAACTCGTCAGAAACATCCGAGATGGGATCCTGTACATCCAATACACCGAGACGACATCCAAACAACCTACTAGTGCAACAAGGCACAAAAAGGCTTGGGGAACTCATTGGAAAGACCGACAGAGATTGTTCGGATGGGAAGATGGCCGTTTTGGGCCAAAATACCTGGCAAATATGGAGTGTCGATGGCGCAACTGGAAAGGTGATAGAGCAGCGATTATGGAGCTGCCTGACGACACCGATGGGACGTTCTCCAGAGACCTGGAGCGCGGCGGGCGGTCTAAACCCGTGCTTAATTTCCCCGAGAAGACGGAACAGGAGGAGCTAGCGGAGGAACGAAGAGCTCAGGAGAAAGATATGGCGGTACTCGCCAAGAAAATCTTAAAGAAAGAGACGGTGGCAGCTGCTAAGGAAAGCAGCGAGTCGGAGGAAGACCGACAGAGGAGGATTAAAGGCGCAAGATGCCAAGAAAAGCAATTGGTCAACTACAGGACCACCATTGAAGACGTCGAGGACGTCGACTCAGAACAAACCGGGCTGTCGCCTGATGATCAGCAAGCGCGCTTGGCCGCGTTTTATGCCAGAATGAAGGAGGACCCAAGATATGTGGACTCCGCCACGTCAGCCTCTCGGGACGCGAGGCCTTGAGGGGGGGGTGATGTTATAAGCATACCTCTCATTTCCCACTTTACAGTAACAACATCAATGACACTTACGAAGATACGGTCACGAGGAGTCAGAGGATATTTTCCTTTTCTTTTTATCTATTTTATCAAGCTCAAACGTCTCTGTACAAGACTACGCAACGGGACTCTAGGAGGATGGCCTATGTGAACTGTGGTCCCTATTAGGAAGGTGGTTAGGTCAGCATCGGCTATGAAGATAGACCGAGTGCCGACAGGAGTTGCGGCCCGATGATGGGCCTACGCCATGAAAGGAATCATGAGCGGCACGGCGCCTGAGGGGCGACATGGGAATGCCGAGGAGTACCGAGTCAATGGTACGGCGTGCATGGGAATCGGCTGAAGTCCTGAACAATAGGAAGGCCGCATGTGGACAACCCAGGAGTTGGGTGTGGAAGGATCTCTCCATGAATGGATAGATGGGCGCAGAATGAGTCGCTGCGCATTGTCTCTATTGTGAGGGACTTTAGCTGCGCGCTGTCTGCGCACAGACCAGGAGAGCGGTATATAAGGGCCGTAGTTTACAGTAGGAGACTCTTAAGTCTCTAGATAGTCTATTGTCACTAGACATAGCTACTGAGCAAGCATCTTTCTTTGACCTAACAAGTCACCACTCTGAGTCGCTTAGGTTGTGTCTAGGGCAGTCCTGACAGACGAAATTCATAGACAGGCAGAGGAAAGACAACGGGCTATCACCAGTGCTGGACAAGCTCTTGCCACCATGATCAATGAATATCAACAGTCCAACCATCAGGAACCCGGACCACTCACCAAAGCGGAGATGCTGGCTTTCTATGAAGGAGACCCTCGAACAGTGGATGGATGGCTACGCCAAATGGACACCTACTTCATGTTAGCAAACAAAGTAGACCCCAAGAGGAAGGTTTCAATCTGCCTGTATAGAATCAAGGGTGGAAAAGGAGATAGGGCAGCAGACTGGAGCAGTGTGAAACTCAAGGCCTTTCAAGAGGCACAACAGGAGTTTCAGGACAAAATCAATCAAAGTGGATGGAGTAGGGAACTAGATTGGGCCCAACTCAATGCAGGGGAAAGCACAGCAGATGACAGGGCTTGGGTCAGATGACCACTGGAAAACCAGTTCCCCTTCGTAGATTGGGCAGACTTGAAAACTCAAATGCATGAGTTTTTCATGTCTACGGAAACGAAGGAGAAGGCCATCGAGGCACTATTGAAATTACAGCAGGGAACAATGATTGTAGAAGACTACATCATCAAGTTTAATTCCCTCACCTCGCTGACCAATTGGAATGATCAAGCCCTGATCTCCCAGTTCCAGAATCATCTCAATCCCGTCCTTGGTCGAGAATTAATCCGATACGGAGGATTACCAGACAACGCCACACTTCATCAGATCCAGACAAGGGTCACGGCACTAGCAAGGGCCTATCGAAAAGCCAATGAGGCTTACGGATTCCCTGCAGGATGGCAGGAATACAAGGAACGAGCCCCGGCTCCAAACAGTCGCCCTCAGTGGCAATACAGAGCACCACCACTGGTCGCATCAGGAAGTCAGGCAGATCCAAACACTATGGATGTCAACAAAAGAGACACAAAGGTCTGCTCCTATTGCAAGAAAAGAGGACATGAGGAGAAAGAGTGTAGGACCAAAAGCACGGTCTGTTACAAGTGTGGGGAAAAAGGACATACGGCATGGGGCTGTAGAAAACCCAGACAGAATGCAACCAGCAACAAAGGAAAGCAGGTTGTTAGATATATCACGGAAGGGGAAACAACCCCAACAGCACATATAGAGGAGGTGTCGGATTTTGCAGAAAGCCAGTAGGTGAGCACTCAGCGCTGCTGGCTGCTACTCAGATTGTCGATAGTGATGTACTAGTAGACTCCAAAATTAACTTGCATGATTTACTTTATGAATGCAGTGGAGAAGTACATCACTTGAGAAATCTTAGAGTGAGTGCAAAAAAGGGACAACAACTCAGAACATGGACCCCACAGTGGGTATTAAGGAGAATTTGGGAACAGCCCAAACAAACAGCGGTGGAGTGTTTACAACAATGGGTAAACACTAAACGAGTAAACGAGGCGGACGAACAACTAGTCGACCAGTTAAATGCCATGACAGAGACAGATGCTCTCTGGAACCTAGCGCACCTAAGAGAAAAACAGGTGCAAGGAACTGGCATAAACGAAATTGATTTAGCAGGAGTCATAACAAAAATGGATGGATCTAAATCCATTCATATTAAAATGTTACTTGACTCAGGATGTACTGGGACATGTATCAGACCAACTTTGTGGAAAGACATCAGATACCGAAACAATGCCTGGTCTGACCAGTACCGGTATTTAATGCTGATGGTACCAAAAACTCTAGAGGTGCACTAGAGTACATGGCAAAAATAAAGTTGCACATAGGAAACCATGAAGAGGTCATTGAATGTGCGGTGACACATCTGGGAAAGACCAACCTGTTTTTGGGATTTGACTGGCTAAGGAAGCACAACCCAACTGTCAATTGGAAACAGAAGTCGCTGGAGTTTAATCGATGTCCAGGAACATGCTGGAAGCCTTCCTCAGTACAGGAACCAGAGGACGAGATGGACGTAATGCAACATCTCAAAGAAGGAGAACGATTACTGGCGGTTCATATAGGAGAACCAGAGTTGCGCATAAGGGCATATGCGTCAACCACAACAAAGATAGCCGCAGAGGAAGCAGAAAAAACAAAGAAATGAACTCTGGAGGAGGCAGTCCCCAGACACTACTTAGGACATCGAAAGGTCTTTGAGAAGGAGACCTTTGATGAACTACCACCATGGCGGTGATGGGATCACGCTATTGAGTTGATCCCCAGGTCTAACCCAGTTGACTGTAAAATCTACCCACTGAACAGGGATGAGCAACAACAACTGGATGAATTTCTGAAAGAGAACCTGGACTCTGGGCGAATCCAGTCAAGCAAATCACCCATGGCATCACCTTTCTTCTTTGTAAAGAAGAAAGACAGAAAACTATGGCCTGCACAGGATTACAGGCGACTCAATGAGATGACAGTCAAAAACCAGTATCCACTACCACTAATAGGAGAGCTGGTGGATAAATTGTCACAAGCAAAGGTCTTCTCAAAAATGGACATATGTTGGGGATACAACAACATACGCATTAAGGAGGGAGATGAGTGGAAGGCGGCCTTTAGAACCAATAGAGGACTCTTCGAGCCCTTGGTCATGTTCTTTGGGCTCACTAATTCGCCAGCCACTTTCCAGACCATGATGAACAACATCTTCAGAGTCGAGATAGCAGAAGGATGGGTTGTTATTTACATGGACGACATCCTTGTATTCTCAAAAAATCAGGCAGAACATACGGTACAGGTCAACCGTATATTGGCAAAACTAGAAGAGCATAAGCTCTCACTAAAACCAGAAAAGTGTTTCTTCGACAAAAAGGAAATGGATTTCCTTGGAGTCGTCATTAGTGAAAATTCAGTGTGAATGGAGTCCGCTAAAGTCAAAGCAGTAACAGATTGGCTGAAGCAAACTTGCAAACGAGAAGTCCAACAGTTCTTGGGCTTCATAAACTTCTATCGACACTTGTGAAAGATTTCGCCAAGGCAGCCAAACCCTTGACTCGGCTTACAGGAAAAGACGAGTGGAAGTGGACTGAATTACAGGATGAAGCATTTGAAATGCTAAAAAAGACAATTGCGGAGGAAGTAGTACTGCGAATCCCCAATGAAGATGGACAGTTTCGAGTAGAGGTAGACACCTCTGACTTTGCCATTGGGGGAATTCTATCACAGCAAACAGAAAACGATGTTTGGAAGCCAGTGGCTTTCATATCAAAATCCCTTAACAACGCCGAGCGAAATTACGAGATCTACGATAAGGAGATGCTCGCAGTTATGCATGCTTTCTACGAATGGTCCCACTATCTGAAGGGGGCCAAACACACAGTGGAAGTTCTGACAGACCACCAGAACTTGACCTATTTTAGAAAAGCACAAAACTTAAATTGACGACAGGTGCGATGGGTGACAGACTTGCAGGAATACAATTTTGTCATAAAACACAGGAGTGGAAAGTCCAACACCAAAGCAGACTTGTTATTGCGATGGGCAGGACACACCCACGGAGAAAACGACAATGAAGGAGTAGTTCTGTTAAAGGAACACCTCTTCACAGGGGTTTATGATGATGATCGGGCACTAGATGACATCATGAAAGACATTGGAGATGTGCCCAGGTGGCAGTGGGAGACACAGGTTGTCGAAGGCCTTGAAAAGGCAACAGGGGAATACAAGTTAGAAGGAAAACTCGTCACCTGGAAAGGACGAGTTTACGTACCAGCAGTCGTGGCATTGCGAGAAGACATTATCGTGATCCACCATTCATGGGGACATTCAGGAGTCGCAAAAACCCTGGAGTCTCTGACCAGGAACTTTTGGTGGCCAAACATGCGCACCAACATTGAAAAATACATTCCAGGATGTGAGACATGTCAAAAAGCAAAACCGGATTGACATGCACGTGTGGCCCCACTTAGACCTAACGAAGTACCAGCAGAACCCTGGGAAGTCATCTCAGTGGACTTCATGGGACCTCTCCCCATGTCAAAAGGAAAAGATACAATCATGGTAGTGGTGGATAGATTCACCAAGAAGTCGTACTTCTTGCCCACTACAAAAGAAATCACATCACAAGGAACAGCAGAGCTGTTCAGGGATAATATATTCCGAGAGCACGGTATCCCAAGAAAAGTAATAAGCGACAGAGGACCTCAGTTTGCTTCAAAGTTTATGACAGACCTATATGGAATGCTGGGAATCAAAGCAAATCGATCAATGGCCTATCACCCGCAGACGGACAGACAAACAGAATGAGTGAATCAGGAAGTAAAGGAATTCCTGACCATGTTCATTAACAATCGCCAAGATAACTGGAGCAATTGGCTGTCAGTGGCACAGTTCTGCCACAATGACCAAGTACACTCAGCAACGGGCTTTACGCCCTTCTTCATGAACTATGGACGACACCCGAATAAAGGTCTAGATCCCACCTACGTGCCGAAGGCAATAGCGGTGGAACAGCTGGCAAAAGAAATAGAGGACATGCACAAAAAGGCAAAAAAGGCTTTGGAAAAAGCTGCTCAAATCATGAAAGAGCGGTATGATAGCCACCGCCAAGCAGCACAAGAGTACAAACCTGGTGACAAGGTGTACCTTAGCACAGATAACCTCCCAGTCATCCAAGCAACCAAAAAGCTCAATGGAAAATTTGTCGGACCATTGGAAGTCCTCGCCAAAGTTGGCAAGTCATCATATAAACTAAAAATCCCAGCAGCATGGTGGGTTTATAATGTCTTCAATGAAGTCTTGTTGAAGCCATACAGGGAACTGGAATTCCCCAAACAAAAAGCAAAAGCAGCAGCGCACAAGGACGCGCAAATGGTAGAAGAGTCCCAGGAGGATGAATATGAGGTGGAGGAAATAATGGAGAGCCGCATTAGCGGACGAGGAGGAGCAAGGTTGGAGTACCTCGTAAAATGGAAAAACTATCCAGTAGAGGAATCTACTTGGGAACCAGTGGCAAACGTCGCCAATGCACCGGCAAAAGTTAAAAAATTCCACAGAGAAAACCCCAACGCTCCTAAACTTGTTAGGAACCTAAAAAGTGGAAAATTATATATCCAATACACGGAAACAATCCCTCGACCAACCCCTAGTGCACCAAGGCACAAACAAAGTCGAGGAACCCATTGGAAAGATAAACGACTCTTCGGATGGGACGACAGCCAGTTTGGACCAAAATATCTAGAAAACATGGAGTGCAGATGGCGCAATTGGAAAGGCAACAGGAGGGCAATCATGGAATTGCCAGACGACACTGATGGGACATTCTCCAGAGACCTGGAGCGTGGCGGGCAGTCACCCGTGCTTGATTTCCCAAAGAGGGGAGAGGAGGAAGAACTTGAGGAGGAATGCCAAGCGCACGAGAGAGACACTGAGTGTCTCCAGAAGAAAATCTTAAAAAGGACAGAGAAACCAGAGGCTGCCAAGGAGAGCAGCGAGTCAGAAGAGGACCGACAGAAAAGGATCAAGGGCATTGCATGCCCTGAAAAGAAACTTGTTAAATGGAAAACCACCATCAAGGAGGTGGAAGATGACGATTCAGAACAGTCGGGCTTGACGCCTGAAGAACAGACTGAGCGGTTGAACTGCTTCCATGAAAGGATGCGATGAGATCCACACTATGTGGACTCAGCCACTTCTGCCTCTCGGGACGCAAGGCCTTAAGGGGGGGGTGATGTTATGAGCATACCTCATCCTATTCAATTTTCACAGTAACGACACTAATGACAAACATGAAGATACGATTGTGGAGAGTCGGACTATATTTTTCTTTTCATTTTATCTTTTTATCTTCACTCAAACGTTTAGATACAGGACTTAGACGAGAACTTGGTCACAGGGACAGACTACATTAGGACTGCGACCCTTATACAGAAGGTGGTTAGGTCAGCATCGGCTATGGGTATAGACTGAGTACCGACAGGAAGGACGGCCCAATGACAGGCCTACGCCATGAAAGGATACATGAGTGGTAAGGCGCCTGAGGGGCAACATGGGAACACCAAGAGATACCGACGACTAGGTACCGGCATATGTGGGAAGCAGCCGAGACGCACGACAATAGGTGTGGCCATACAGAGTGTTGGTGTGGGAGGATGTCTCCTGATAAAGTCAGATGGGCGCAGATCGGCTACTGTGCATTGATCCCGGCTTGAGGGACTTTGGCTGCATGCTGTCTGCGCACAGACCAGGAGAGAGGTATATAAGGGTTGTAGTCTTAGGTAGCAAGTCCCTAAGACTCTAGATAGTTTGTCATACCTAGACAGCTACTTGAGCAAATCTTCTTGTCTTTGGCTTAACAAGCCCCTTCTCTAAGTCTTAAGGTTGTGTTTAGGTGTGGTCCTAACATAATTCCTGTGAGCTGGAAAGTGTACAATATGTTTAATGAAGCATTATTAAAACCATATCAAGAACCTACATTTCCACAACAAAAATGCCACAAATCCAACCACAAAGACAGCCAAAAGAAGGAGGAGACCAGCAATTACACAGTGGAAAAAATACTAGACAGTCACATCAGCAAAAAAGGGAAAGGATGGTTGGAATATTTAGTGAAATGGAAGAATTACCTGGTAGAAGATTCCACATGGGAACTGGTGACAAATTGTCACAATGCTGACCAGTGTATCAATGAATTCCACCACCTCCATCCTAGCACACCTTGAAGAGTGAGGATGAGCAACTTAACATTTACACAATATCAAAACTTCACACAGCCACAAACACCAAAAACACTATTTGGTTGGGAAGATGGAAAATTCAAACAGGAATACCTAGAGAAGTTAGAATGAAATTGGAAAAAATGGAAAGGGGATCAAAAAGTCGCAAATCAAGACTAACAAGGATTCCGTGGAACTGAATCCCTAAAGAGAGGGTTATGTTAAGAACAAAAGACTTCTATTTTCTTTTTCTTTTCTTTTCTTTTCTTTTCTTATATAAGTGGATGTATATGGAAAGGGCATGAGGCATACATTGGCCTTAAGATAGTTTGTGTCACCTACACAACTACTCTGTGCTCAATTGAATCTCTTCTCTATTACTTCTCAAACCTTAGGTTGTGTTTAAGGCTTCATCTTAACACAAACCACCTCTCTTTCCAAGACCTTTGAAGCTTCCCACATCACCAATACAGCCTTGTCCCCAGTTGCAGTATTTGGGAAGCATTATAAGCCTGTCACACAGAAGATCAAACCTGTGATTGGCATGCTCCCCTCCCAGTTCTGTATTCTTAGAAATATTACAGGAGATCCTTTGGCAGATATGCCTTCATTAGATCCTTGCCCACCCTCATTTTCACCTATGGGATGCTACACTCAAGAACAAAAGATGCCCTTCACTTAGTACATGGGAAAGGGTTCTTAACAGATGAAGAAAGAAAATTACTCCACCATTTTATGATGTTGCAGAATGAGGCTTTTGCTTGGACAGATGCTGAGCATGGATGTTTTAAGCCAGAGTTCTTTCCTCCAATTGATATACCAACCATTCCCCACTGCCCTTGGATTCAGAAAAATATCCTGATTCCACCTGGCATCTACAACAAAGTCTGTGAGATGATTCAAACAAAGATAACTGCCAGAGTCTATGAACCCTCAAATTCATTGTACCAGTCTAGATGGTTTTGTGTGGCTAAGAAAGATGGCTGCTTACACATTGTACACTCACTTGAACCCTTGAATAAAGTCACTATACAACATTCTGGAGTAACACCAGTTCCAGAACATCTAGCTGAAAACTTTGCATGTCATACATGTGGCACTATGCTAGATCTTTATGTCAGGTATAATGAGTGCCTTATAGCTGAAAGCTCTCAAGACCTTATGACATTCCAAACCCCCTTCAGTGCCCTTTGACTCATCACTATACCTATGGGTTGGATGAATTCAGTACCCATATTCCACAACAATGTTATCTTCATACTACAGCCTGAGATACCCAATTACATGATTCCTTATATTGACAATGTTCCAGTCAAAAGTCTGGCCTTTAATTACCTGCTTGAGGACAGATCATATGAGACTATTCCAGAAAATCTAGGGACTCATCACTTCATATGGGAGCATTTTCAGAACCTTAATAGGATCATGCAGCATATGAAGTATGCTGCCAGTACCTTTTCAGGAAAGAAGCTAGTAGTATGCACTGAAGACATAACCATAGTTGGCCATGTCTGCACACCCACAGGGAGAATACCAGATAGGCAGAGAGTCAAAGCAGTAGTTAATTGGGCCCCTTGCCAGTCACTGACCAAGGTTCAGGCCTTTCTTGGCACTATAGGTCTTTTCAAATCTATATCTGGCATTATTCACACAAAGCTTACCCTTTGACTATGCTGACAAAGAAAGGGGTTCCATTCAAATTTGGAGAAAATCAGATTCACACACAGGAAGAATTAAAGCAGGCAGTACTCAACTCCCCAGCCATTAGGCAGCTAAATTATGAATCCCCCACCACCATCATTTTGGCCATAGATACCTTGTCTATCACAGTCAGGTTTTATCTTTGTCAGTGTTCAGAGGAAGACCCTAAGAAGCACTTCTACAGTCATTTCAGATCCATTACACTTAACAACTGAGAATCACATTTTTCCCAGGCCAAACTAGAGGTTTTCAGTCTTTATAGGGCACTTCAAAAATCCTGCCTTTACATATTAGGAGTCAGGAACCTAGTAGTTGAAGTGGATGCCCAGTACATTAAAGGCATGCTACAGAACCCAGACATCACACCTACAGCATCAGTTAACAGGTGGATTTTGGCCATCCTGTCTTTTCATTTTGAGCTCATACATGTCCCTGGGATACATCATGGACTGGATGGTTTGTTGTGCCAACCTAGGCAGCCAGACAACAAGGTCATCAATGAAGAAGCTGAAGACAATGCCTTCAATGATTGGATTGACAATCTTTATGGATTCTTACATTTCATCAACCCTTCACCTTCTGCATTTTCTATTTTGAAAACATACACCAATACTGCATTTTGTAATGCTGTCTTAAACTTGCCTCACCATCTGACCTGCCAGTTAGTATATTTGCCTTGACATCAGCTGACAAGCCCCTCAAATACAACAAAATCCCTCAATCAGAGGTAGCCAAGAGAGAAGATCTTCAATTGCCCCTCATTCTCAGTTTCCATGAGAACCCCAAGTGGCCCCCCCACCTAGACGAAAGAGAATACCAGAGTTTTCTGCCATATTGCCTCAAGTTCTTTCTCAGAAACTGTCAGTTGTGGTGAAAGGATTCACATGGGAAACATAAACTCATAATTAATAAAGTGGACCACCTGGAAGTTCTTAGGGAGTGTCACAATGACATAGGCCATAAAGGGTTTGATGCTACTAGAGCCCTTATATTAGAACACTTTTGGTGGCCACACACCCACAAAGATATCAAGTGGTATATTCAGACATGCCATCTCTGCCAAGAATGTCAATTGTGGCTCATTAGAGTTGCCCTGATGGTTGCCCAGCCAGCACCTTTATTTTTGAAAGTCTATATCGATGTCATGCACTTGCCACCTTCAAAAGGATTCCACTATTTGATCCAGGCCCATTGTTCACTATCCCACTATCCAGAATACCATGTGCTGCATACTCAGACAGTGGAAGCAGTAGGGTCTTGGGTATTCAAAGACTTACTATGTTGATGGGTGCCCTAGTTGAAATCATTTCAGAGGTGTGGAATGGCCACCACTTGGCCACATGCCTGCTATCAAGCTAACTGGTTCTGCAATAGTTTGGGTGAACTTCCCAAACATATTATAGATGTCCCCCTGTTTTACTGAATTTGTCCCTTCCTTTGAAGCAGCCAGTGGTTGGGTAGGGTATGTGGGTTGCACCAACTTGGGTAAGTATGGTGCAGGGAGGACTGTTGAAGCACCATACATGTCTTCCAGAAAAAACAAAGATCCTCAAAGTAAAATGGTAGCTGCCCTATATACTTCATCTATCACATATCTGTCATCTGGGTCAACATCTGGCTGCACTGTTTGTAGTTTATGGGCTATGCAGACTAAAAACTCCTGAGGAATCCTGGAAACAAACATTTGACACTGCTCCATCTCTGACATTTTGTTTTGCCCAATTATGTAGGTGGTGATTGTATGAAAATTGCAGTAATATTTGCCAAGCTCAGTGGTATTTTTAATGCCTGTTTGTTTTTGTTTCTCTGCAAGGTGAACCATGTCAAGCAAGTTGTATTTGCAAGTTGTCTCCACTCCAGGATATGATGCTATAATGGCTGTTTTGAAACTTTCATATGAGTGTGGTTCACTCACTTCCAGTAATGAGTCCCAAATCTCATAATCACACAAATCAAGACATCTTTTGGTGTGCTCTTTCTGTTGTTGAGGGTCTGCTATCTGAGCAGCATTGAGCAACAACTCAACTTCCCATAGGTACCTAGGAAGATCCCAAGGCTTCAACAAGTCAAACTTGGGCATGGCCTCACTATTCCTAGATGGCATATAAGCCTGTACATTAGGCACTTGTCGCTGGACATAGACAATCTGTGGTCTGGGAATTTCAGACTGGTGAGGGTTTTCTGGACCTGGGATTTCATTGCCAAAATGAGGGTCCATTTCTGGTCTTAGCATTTCATTGGCAAAAGGGTCTGTTTCACTAATGAGGGGTTGTGACTCCTCATCTGAGTAGTAATTTGACAAATTTGACTGACAAGAGGTGGGACAAGACAATTTGAAAGAGGCAGAGTGATCAATGGATTGGGAGATAGGGGTTGAAGTAGCTACAACATCTTCTGGGAATAACAATTGATGAGCTAGAGACAGGTCTAACTCAAGGCTTTCTTGGGCATGCTGAGTGATACTGATTGATTCAAGGCACCAACTGGCAGTTGTAAGTTCTGCTAAAAGGGAGACTGGTGAACTGGGTGGGAAAATTTCTGGTGACAGTGTTTCTGACTCTTCTTTTGGTGATTCTGGTACAGGATTGAATGACTGGAATTTTTGCCTACTAGTTGAGGCAGTAGGGGGTTGTGCCCTTTTCATCAAAGTCAAGGGTCTAGTTGAAATAGGGGAAATTGTTTGTGAACTGAGTCTGCAACACTGACCTCATGATCTTCTTCTTGGGGCTCAGAAAGGGTCCTTCCTGAGCATAGGGTGAAAATGGTGAAGGCTTTAGGGTATGGCCCAGAGTAGCTGGAGAATCCCTGCTTCAAAAGTAGAGAAAAGTCCCTTGCAGTGGGCTCCAAACAATATGATGCACAGCATTGAGCTCAACACACCAAACTGTTACAAGCTCACACTTGCAAACAAAACCCCAAAGCCTTGCAGAGGGCAGTGTTACTCCAGAGATGAAACACAGGCTATGTTGCAAGCCTAACTACTACAAGAGTGGTTAACTAATGAGAGGTAACTCATAGTGTGAGGAAAACCATCTTGAGTCTTAAGGACTCAAGTGCTACAAACTGTCCAACTTATATATCACTCAGGGATCCCCCCTGATACCTCCCTAAGACCTCTGACATCTTACTAAGCTCCAGTGCCCATCCCTTGTCTTGAGCTTGTTTCATGTGAGCACATATGAGCATGATCTTCCTGCCATGACCAATTGTTACAAATGGCTTCTCTATCCAAGCCAAGATCTCCCTGGACTGTTCTAGACTGCTCTGTACTGTGATTCTGCCCTTCCTTGGCTGCCATGTACTATGTCTTCTTTGTAGAGCATCTGTGTATTCATTTAAGTCCTGTAGTTGATCCCCAAGCCTGCTATGATATCTCTAGAGATGCTGAGTGTGGTGGATGATTCCTTGGTGCATGAGTCCTAGGCACCATGCTGTGTAATCTCCAACCTGTGCCTGTATTCCCAGCATTGCCATGAGTGCCCTTGTATGAGCACTGCCTTGTGTTTGTCATGCAGTACTTCCATAGTGTCTTCAATCATCCCTCTACCATTATCCTGGGTTCATCTGGGCTGTGCCTATTATCTAGACTGCATCTAGACTCTCTTAGATCCTACATATGTATTAAGATGCCATTGCTGCATGCTCCCCTGATGACTGAGTGATCTGTAGTTCTGGTTCTGTGGCATCCCAATCCATATGCCATCTTGTGGCAGTGTCAGCCCTGACTAAGTCCTCTGTTAGGAATATGCAAGCATTGGATATGTCTGAGGATCACCACATATTACCAAATGTGGAGTGTAAGTATCTAAGACTATATAAGTAAATAGTGCCTGAACTAAATATAAGTTCCTGGCTCCACATCACCACCATCAAAGATCAGATTACTTGCATTGTATCCCAACATTTTATCTCATCACATTTCTCACATCATATTATTCTATAACCAGCCAAACATTCTAATATCCTCAAGTCCTAGATTGGTATGCACTGATATAGGGGCTCCTGTGGCTGTGCCTCCTAATGACTTTGGCCTCCTATGCCTGCATGCTCTCAGCCCTGACTGGCCCTGTGGCTGTACCAATGGTGTATCCATGTAGTGACTTGTGATGCTGATGTAATGCACCTGTAACAATAGGGGTGGGTTCCTCCTTCCTGGTATGTATATGGCCTCCTGTAATGCCATTGTCTTGTTGTCTGCTTAGCACTCTTGTGCACTGATGCATGCAAAGTGCTCTCCTATGTTCCCTTGACAGTTTCCAACTGTCTCATATGCTCCCACAATGGTCCCAGACCATTAGAAATTGAAATTGAATGCCTGCTAGGACTCCATTCCTAACACAAACCTCTCCAACTGAGGTGCACAGGCACTCCTTCAGGGAAACAACTGAAGCTGACTGAAGTGGGCTCAAGGGTGGCTGAGGTGACAACAAACTCAAAACTGCAAAATGTGAGGTTGTTTCAGGGAAACCAGAACTATATTGGACCAAGGGACAAAGACAAGGACAAGTAGCACAGATGGGGGCTGAATAACAGCAAGATGAGGACAAGGTGAGGGCTGGATGAGGCAAATCGAAGGGGGTGAGGGTGATAATCAAGGTGACAAGTCAAGGACTAGACAAATTCGAGTATGGGAACAAAGTGACAAGTGTGGCAAGGAGGGCAAGTGTGGCAGACAAGAGGAACTAAGTAAGACGAGGGCTAGACAAAGCAAGTCAAGGTGAGGTGAGGCTAATCAAGATGAGGGCTAGGCAAGACAAGTCAAAGACAAAGCAGGAACACAAGGTGCTACCCAGACAAGCTCTGAGACACCAAGGGAGAGGGGAACAATGGGCAATTCTTCTCTACTGTATTTGAGGGACAGGAGGCTATATATATATATATATATATATAAGCAGAAGATAATAATAGTCCATAACCAGAGTGTTGAGCAAGGGGATGTCAGAAACCTCTGGGATACCACACAGTTGACAGCAATGGAAAACTGTGTCAGGAACAAGGGTCAAGATAAAGAAATGAAACCAAATATTGAAACCATCCAAAAATAGTTACAACCTGACATCTCCACCATATCTGACAGTCCTAGTATGGCCTTGATGCTGAGCAATGTGATGTCAAAGGCAGTCAAAGCTGATCATGGGCTGAATGGCATTCAAAGCAGAGCCAGTATATTTGGGTGATGTGATAAACTCCTGGGAAGCCTGACCATGTGCCAGGTAGACTGATATGGAATTAAACTGTGTGCTGAAATGAGTCTAGGATGCAGGGAACCAAATCTATTGACTAGGACATAATGTTCATCACGCTGCTGATGACTTCTTGAGCTATGATGATGAATGGGCCATTTGGTAAGATTTCCCTGTGCCATCCACATGCATTGGCTATGCAGTGATAAGCTCACTCTGCTATTGGAAATAGGGAGGAGAGGAAGGGGTGAGGTCATGAAAGAGGTCCTGTAAACTCCAGTGCACTCAATGACAATGCTACTATATGCAGAACTAGCAGAGTTCGCAGATAATAACACCCTTATGCAGCACACGAGTGCATAGCAGTGGAGAACATGGGATGCAGAGTATAACAAGACTGGAGAATGTGAATGAGATGAGGAGGATGTGACTAGAGACTGAGGCTCAAAGGGAACTGGAGTGTACTATATTATTTTTCTCTATGTGTTGTACAGGAGCTTATATACATTTTCTACTCTACCAATAATGAAGTAACTCTGTAAAATTGTACCTTGCAACTGTATATCCAAATCCACCTTGAAAGTCTTCACACAATGGGGCTAGCTGAGGGACACAATGGCAGAATGGGAGCACCACACTGGGAACAAATATCACAACCCAACACAGGATGCTAATAGAATTGTAGGATTGAAATAGATGTTACTGATCACTGTTGCTGGCAACTCCAGGGTTCATCTGGCTTGACACATCCCTGTTCTCTATTTTCCATGGGCCTGACCAATGGTTACTGGTCTATACCATAGCTAGTCATCAGCCAATGGGTTTATTCATCCACTAAGGTCCTAATCCACTATGTTGGTGCATTGTTATGGATGATGTGGCAGCCACATATGGGTGACCCTTGGATCATAGAATGTAGATCCTTTCTAACACAGATATAGCTTTGATGGTGATGGTCCCTTCTCCAGTGAACTAAGCTATGCCAGCTTATGAGTTAAGCAGAGTGGCCAACAGGGTGCTCATTGGATGCGAATGGCCAATTAGCATGGTGTTTGGATGGCATACACAGGAGACAACTTGGTCATTGGGCATGGGTGACACTTGCCTTATTGTGGATAATTGCAGAGTTGCTCATAGCTAGCACAGATGACCTGCAGAAGACTTCAGATAAGTACAGATGCTAAGTGATGGGGTCAGGGCATGTATAATCCTATACACCATCACATCAGAACAATGCTCATCAGCAGTCAATGCACCATACACCTTGTCTGAAGGTGAATGAAGCATGAAGGTTCAAATTGGTGTCTCTGGTATCAGTGGAACAATTTAATAGCTCTAGGCAAAACTGATCCTCATGAAAATGGTCCAAGGGTGGCTGTAAAAATGATGGCTTGTTCCTGTCATAGAACATGGGCTCTTGACCTCCCCTAGCTCAAATGTGACATGCGATTCCATTGCTTAGATAACATGTCCAAGTGTTCAACTCCCAGAAATGATAGCCAATCAACTCCAAGAATAACATGGCCAAGTGCTCAAGCACTGGAATACCCTGCAGAATGCCAGGCAGACCCACAGGATCCCAGAATAAACCTGGCTCAGGTTCAAGGTACAAGGGGCAAGAGAGGGTGCTTTCTGAGGTGTCCTGCATTGACAGGTTGGGGTCTATATCAGGGCAAGTAGGTCAGCTAGAGATCCTGGATGCTAATGAGGGCAATAATGAGCTTGATAGTCTTTTGAGGAGTGAACCTGCTTCAATGGGTCCTGAATGGCCATTTATTGGTTGGATAATTGATGGCATAGTATAAGGGAGACCTATAAACCAAAAGGCATGCAAATTCCAATGTGGGTGTAGGCAAGAATAGGCCTCAATCACAAGGCAGCAGTCACAACCTTTTCAGGCACCAAATTTGTCTTTTCCTGATGTACCAGGGCCACAATTTTTAAAGCAGATCACTTGTATGGGCATGGTGGCACCACAGCAACACTAAAAATAGCTGGAACCAATATGTTTGATCAACCATCAATTGATGCTGAGATGCTGATTTGAAGCTGATCAAGTTTCAAACTTTGACTGCACTTGCCTATCACTAATCCTCCTTCAAGCCTGGATGATCTTTGATGAGCTTGTCAACCCAAGAACTGCCAGTACCATCATTCCCTCCAGAGATCCTTCAAGACTTTGAATGCTTTGATGCTTGCTTCAATAATGCCAGTACCCATCTGATTCAACTTCACCCTAGGTGCACAACATGCATATCATCCACCCCAAATTGAAATCTTGACTGTCCCCAGTCAATTGCCCTATAGCACCAAGACACTGAGTGTGATACTCATATTTCAAAATGCCATTGACCCAAATAAGCCCAAACAAAAGGCTTCCATATAAGTGCAGAACACTCCTAGATGCCATCTTGCTCTTTCCTTCATTCCCTCCTCCTTTGCTCATTGTAAAAGTAAGTGCAGCCATTATCATTAAATTTTCTTCATGACAACAATTAACCTCAGCTATGCCCAGATTCAATAACAAACACTTCAATGCCCTCATCAAGGCCCACAAATCCACAGCCTTGTTCTGGTCATGGGTGGCCTGGCTCAACAGTTTTGTGGCTTTCCTGGTAAGTTCTGTGATGCCCCTGAAAAGCCCATGCCTAAAAAATTATACAGGAGCCACTCAATCTAGGCAACATCAATGTCAAAGATATTGCCCATGTCACAAATTTCTGCAAAACTGTGGCCCTACAGGTTCAACAAGGAAATTATGTGCAGCTAGCCAGCTGACCAGCATTTCTAGTTGTCCAAGTTTTGCTTGATGGTATGTATACAGTCATCCTTCCTTGCCACACTCACTTTCTGAATCAAAGACCTAGCAGTAGTACATGAATTACCTTGTCCAGAGGTTAATACAGTGGATGCAATGGTGGTTGGTGTGCAACATGCATATCAGCAGGGGTGGGTTGAATGCTGTCAAGAAGGCAGCAGTCAAAGGGCAGCAGTCAAGAAGGCAGCAGTTGCACCTGTCCATATTCACATGGCAGGTGTTTCATCAGATGAAGACCTCCCTGCATCCCCTACCATTATGGATGCCTTGAATGGTACATGTTTACAAGGTATCAAACTCATGAAGTCCTACTAAATTTGTGCTATAGATAATGTTGTGTTGGCACCAAGACCACAGCCCCTTTGACATGCCATTCTACAACCATGTGCCATGATTCCCAACACATTGAGTAATAAAGAGAATATTCCACCAACAGGTGCTGAGCTGATGAGCACTGAAGGGTCCACCAAACCAAGGCCAGTGCCACAGCCCCTCCATCATGTTAATAGACAAGCACACCATGATTGTTATGAGCACACCTCATATTTTCAACTTTACAGTAACGACGTCAATGACAATTACGAAGATACGATCACGAGGAGTCGGAGGATATTTTTCATTTCTTTTTATCTATTTTACTTCGCTCAAACGTCTAGGAACAAGACTACTCGATGGGACTCTAGGAGGATGGCCTATGTGAACTGCGGTCCCTATTAGGAAGGTGGTTAGGTCAGCATTGGCTATGGATAAGACCGAGTGCCGACTAACGGATACGGCCCGATGATGGGCCTACACCATGAAAGGAATCATGAGCGGCACAGCGCCTGAGGGGCGACATGGGAACGCCGAGGAGTACCGAGTCAACAGTATGGCGTGCATGGGAATCGGCCGACAAGCTTGAACAATAGCAAGGCCGCATGCGGACAACCCAGGAGTTGGGTGTGGGAGGAACTCTCCACGAATGGTTAGATGGGCGCAGAGTTAGCTGCTGCGCATTGATCCCCAGTGAGGGACTTTAGCTGCGCGCTGCCTGCACACAGACCAAGGGAGCGGTATATAAGGGCCGTAGTTTACAGTAGGAGACTCTTAAGTCTCTAGATAGTCTATTGTCACTAGACATAGCTACAGAGCAATCAGAATCATTTCAGACTTAACAAGTCACACTCTGAGTCGTATAGGTTGTGTCTAGGGCAGTCCTGACATAATCTAGAGACTTTTCTCTCTACCCCACTGTGCTGTCCAGCACCAAGCATGTCGCTCGTAGTTGCTCCTGACAATCAGTGGCCTAGTTTTCTTCTTTGACGGTTGTAATCCGATTATCCCGGAACCATTGACAACATCGACTACGACACACATACTGTCAACGGGTCTCGAACGAGAGATCCTCAATACGCCCATTGGGCCTGTCTACCAAACAGTAAAGGACGAGATTACTAGTTCACCGGGAGAGCGTAGGCAGGAGACCACAGACACGCCCTGGGTATAGTAAACCTTTATTGCGGAAAAGCTCAGGAACGAGCGAAACAAACCGACTATTGTGCATATCAAGGCTGAAATAAAGTCCTCTCACACCCTCTGTACTAGCAGCCCTACCTGACTTCAGGCTGATAACTAGGCACAAGGACATTGAGGCGAACTGCCGGGTGCACATAGTTGCGTAGCTTGCGGACCCACAACACTGCAGACAACAACCCTCTTGTTTCCCAAGAGGCATCATCAACAGGCGCGGATTTCCGACTGCCAAATGAACAGATCAAGTGTCAGTGGAGGGCCTGAACTTGATTGAAGATATTTTTACAGGAACGACCTATCTTCCCTCATCACAAATGAACTGCTACTTCCAGTACATCTTACCCCACGCCCAGGTGACACTCTTGGAGATCGGTCAGATCTTTGAGGCGGACTGGGCTCATTCCATCGAACATGTCCTTACAAGGACACCAACTTTTGTCGGCGGCACCATTGTACGCCGTTATGACAACCATGTCAGACTGTACTGGCAATACCGCAAGGATGAGCGGAAACAAGAACGTGCCTAGGCGCAAAAATTACTTAAGGAGTGAGAAGCTCAGCAGAGCATAGAACAAAAGGAAGCCTGGGAGGCTCTCCTTATAGAACACGCAGCTAATAAAGCAGTACTGCGTGCCGAATGCGCCATGCGCAAAGCAGAATGAGAGTATCAAACTCTCATACAGTTATTGGAAGACCAATATAAGGGCGACACCTCCAACCCAATTTGGCTGGCTCTTGTCTCCTCAAAATACAATCAGTGGTTGATGTTGATCAACAACGGAGACAAGGCTATTATGCGGTACAGAGTGGCAGTCAAACGACTTCAATGTGTTCACCATGTAGAAGAACTGTATGCTCATGAAGGCATGACAATGAGTCATGAGGACTGGAACGCGTGGATGCACGCAATGAATGGAAACATCTTACCCGGCTTCTGGTGGACAATTCGAATGGGCCCCATTCCCGAACAACTCACACCTACGGTTCCAGGATTTTGTTACCTCTGTCTCATTAAGCCAGAGTACTGGAACAAATACGAGTGGCCCGTGTACCCAACCATCGAAGCTATCTGGCAGATGGAGAAACAATTCCGTGAAGAAGGAATTAGAACAAGGTGGACCGCCACAGAATGGCCTGACGTCGTACATGTAGGCCTAGAAATGGCTGATACCAACGGATGGAACATGGTGGAAAGATTACTCACCAGTGGTCACCGAACGCTCCATGTAGGAGCAGAACAAACAGAGAACCCCGAAGTAGGCGAAATAATAAGTCTAGGGGAAGAAAGCGATATAGGACCACCAGAGCAACCAGCGCGATCAGACGCAGCGGCAGCTCTGGTAGAAATAGACCCATGTCTATGGAATGGTCGTCCAGGTCTAACAGAACAGCAACAAAACAAGTTGCACCCGAAACATCCAGGATACTGTTACCTATGGTTGGTAAAGCGAAAATACTGGAACGCTTACAAATGGCTGGCATATCCAACAATCAGAGAAATATATGGATGGGATCCGGAACTAATGGATGAGGACCGACCTATATATTGGAGACAAACTAAGGGATGCAGTCGCATGTGGCATTGCGCCAGAGTATCTGGAGAGCCTGGTGGTTGGCCATGGATGAAGGCCATGATGTGGCAAGGATACGGATCACACCGAGTCAGTGTTGGAACTTTTCGACTAACAGTTGACATGGTCACTCAAGCCTACCATGCAGTACTAGGATGGAGAAACTCTTGGATGGACTCCGAAACATTGGAACCTCTCCCAGATACCCAACCTGTGGCAGCAGTAGCAGCACGGGAAAATGAGATTCACCGTCAAGAGGAGGAAAGGCAGCGAGCAATCACCAGTGCTGGACAAGCTCTTGTAGCCATAATAAATGAATACCAGCAGAGCTCTCGACCAGAACCGGGACCCCTCACAAAGGCAGAAATGCCTGATTATTATCAAGGGGATCCATGAACAGTTGATGGGTGGTTGCGACAAATGGAAACATACTTCATGTTAGCAAGAGAAGTAGACCCAAAACAAAGGGTTTCCATATGCCTTTACCGAATGAAGGGAGGAAAAGGAGACCAAGCAGCAGATTGGAGTGGCGTTAAACTTAAAGCGCTTCAAGAAGCACTGCAGGAGTACCAGGACAAAATAGACAATAGCGGATGGAGTTCACAACTTAGCTGGCAGCAGTTAAACGAGGGAGAATCAACGGAGGACAATTGAGCATGGGTGCGAAGGCCATTGAACAATCAGTTCCCATTCACAGACTGGGCCGACTTCAAAAATCAAATGCATGACTTCTTCATGTCAACAGAAACGAAGGAGAAAGCAATTGAAGCCCTGCTAAAATTGCGGCAAGGAACGATGATGGTCGAAGACTACATCATAAAATTCAACTCCCTCACCTCGCTAACAGATTGGAATGATCAAGCACTGATCTCTCAGTTTCAAAGTAACCTTAATCCAGCCCTTGGAAGGGATCTTATTCAGTATGGAGGACTTGCAGACAATGCAACTCTTGTCCAAATACAGACGCGAGTGACCACACTTGCCCGAGCCTACAGAAAAGCCAACGAGACATATGGCTTCCCAAAGAATCGGCAAGAATATAGGGAACAAATGCCGAGCACGAACCCTCATCCTCAGTATCAATACAAGGCACCAGAACCATTTGTGACCAGTAATCGAGACCCAAATGCAATGGACATGGACAGAAAACCACGAAACAAACTATGGTGTTATAATTGTCAAAGGGAAGGGCATACTAGTTGGAGATGTCCACAACCCAGACAAAGCAAACCAATACCCGAATGCGCCAGTTGTGGCAGAAAGGGGCACCCAACAGAAAGGTGTTGGGAAAGAAAAAGAATCACAGCCGGAGAAAAAGGCAAACAAATCATACAAGCAACCAGCACGATTAAACGCAGCGGCAGCTCAGGGGAAACGACCCCAGAAGGGTGTGCCAAAATAGAGGAGGTCTCGGATTTTGGCGAAAGCCAGTAGACAAACGCTCTGTCTCACTGGCCTCTAGTTCAGTTTCAAACAACGGTGTATTAGTACCAGTAGATTCCACAATTAACATGCATGATTTACTCTATGAATGCAGTGGGAACATACACCATATAAGAAACTTGGAAATGAGCGTAAAACCGGAGAAAAGATTAAAAACATGGACACCACCGTGGGTACTAAGACGTATCTGGCAGCAGGATGAACAAACAGCAATTGAATGTCTACGACAATGGGTAGATGATAAACGAGTAAATGAAGTAAACAAGGAACTGGTTCAACAGTTAAACACCTTATCAGAAACCGACGCCCTTTGGAATTTAGTACACTTACGAGAAAAAGTAGTACAGGGGATCGGAAAACAAGAGTTGGACCTGAAAGGAACGCTCACTACCATGGATACTTGTCAATCCGCCAACGTAACCATGCTGCTGGATTCAGGATGCACTGCCTCGTGTATAAGCGAGGAATTTGTTGAAAAACACAGGATGAACAAAAAGAAATTGCTGCGTCCTATACCGGTATATAACGCAGATGGCACTCAAAATGGATCAGGCAGTGTGGAGTACTTTGTCCAATTCAAATTATGAATAGGGTCTCATGAGGAAATTATGGATTGTGCTGTCGCTACACTCAGTAAAACAGACTTATTCTTGGGACACGACTGGTTAGAACACCATAACCCAACTATCAACTGGAAAAAGAAATTGTTGGAGTTTAACCGTTGTCCTGGAACCTGTTGGAAGCCATCCTCAGTACAGGAACCCAAAGACGAAATTGACATCTCATATTGCTTACACGAAGGAGATCGCCTTCTAGCCGTCCACATCAGAGAGCCCGAGTTACAAGTACGAGCCTTCGCTTCAACTGCAACAAAGATAGCAGCAGAACAGGCAGGAAAAGAAAAGAAGCGTACACTCGAGGAGGCAGTTCCTCATCATTACTTAAAACATCAGAAGGTGTTCAAAAAAGAAACCTTCAATGAGTTACCACCACGACGATGCTGGGACCATGCAATAGAATTAATCCCTGGCTCAACTCCAGTAGATTGTAAAATCTATCCTCTTAATCGAGATGAACAATAGCAACTCGATGAATTCCTGAAAGAGAATTTGGATTCTGGACGAATCCAACCCAGCAAATCCCCTATGGCATCACCATTCTTCTTTGTAAAGAAGAAAGATGGAAAACTTCGACCTGTACAGGATTACAGGAAATTAAACAAAATGACGGTCAAAAACTGGTATCCTTTACCCTTAATCGGGGAACTAGTAGATCGATTATCCCAAGCCAAGATCTTTTCGAAAATGGACATACACTGGGGATACAACAATGTTCGCATAAAGGAAGGAGACGAATGGAAGGCCGCTTTCAGAACCAATCGAGGGCTATTTGAACCCCTTGTCATGTTTTTCGGATTAACCAACTCACCTGCTACTTTCCAAACAATGATGAATGACATATTCTGAGTCGAAATTGCGGAAGGATGGGTGGTTATCTACATGGATGACATCCTGGTGTTCTCTAGGAATCAGGAAGAACATACGAAACATGTAAACCACATCCTAGAAAAACTAGAACAGCATAAGTTATCTCTGAAACCTGAAAAGTGTTTCTTCGACAAGCACGAAATCGATTTCTTAGGAGTTATCATTGGAAAAGACACTGTCCGCATGGATCCTGCAAAGGTTAAAGCAGTATCTGAATGGCTGAAACCAAAGTGTAAAAAGGAAGTCCAGCAGTTTCTGGGCTTCGTCAACTTTTACCAACGATTCGTAAAAGATTTCACGAAATTGGCAAAACCATTAACACGGCTTACTGGGAAAGAGGAATGGCTGTGGACACAGCTACAGGACGAAGCCTTTGATAGGCTTAAGAAAACTATAGCAGAAGAAGTTGTACTTCGAATCCCCAATGAGGAAGGGCAATTCCGAGTAGAGGTGGATGCCTCAGATTTTGCTATTGGAGGGATATTATCACAACAATGGGAGGACAGACTATGGAAGCCAGTGGCCTTTATTTCAAAATCACTCAACGACGCTGAATGCAATTATGAAATATATGACAAGGAAATGCTTGTGGTAATGCACGCCTTTTACGAATGGGCACATTATCTTAAAGGAGCAAAGCAAACCATCGAGGTTCTGACAGATCATCAGAACCTAACATATTTTCGAAAAGCACAGAACCTTAATAGGCGTCAGGCGAGATGGGTAACAGACCTACAGGACTACAATTTCATAATAAAACACCGAAGTGGAAAGTCGAATACTAAAGCAGACCTATTGTCCTGGTGAGCGGGACACAATAAAGGAGAAAATGACAATGAAGGCGTCATCCTGCTTAAAGAACATCTTTTTGTCAGAGTGTTTGATGATGATCGAGCAATAGATGCTATCATCAAAGACATAAAAGAGGTTCTGTGTCGCCAATGGGAAACTCAGGTAGTAAAAGGATTGGAAATCGCCAGAGGAGAGTATAAAATTGACAAGGGACTAGTAACCTGGCAGGGATGCGTATACGTACCAGCGGTACCGGCATTACGGGAGGACATCATAGCTATTCACCACTCATGGGGGCACTCCGGAGTGGCTAAAACATTGGAGTCGCTCACCAGGAACTTCTGGTGGCCCAATATGCGAAAAGATATCGAACGATACATTCCAGGCTGCGAAACCTGTCAAAAAGCAAAGCCAGACAGGACCGCCAGAGCAGCGCCTCTATGACCCAATGAGGTCCCTACTGAACCTTGGGAAATTATCTCAGTCGACTTCGTCGGACCACTTCCCGAATCCAAGGGAAACAACATGGTTTTGGTTATCGTAGATAGGTTTACCAAGAAAACCTATTTTATACCCACTACATCCGAAATCACTTCGCAAGGGACAGCAGTGCTGTTCCGAGACAACGTTTTCAGGGAGCATGGACTTCCAAGGAAGGTGATTAGTGATCGAGGCCCTCAATTCGCCTCAAAATTCATGAACGACTTATATGGAATGTTGGGGATTAAGGCTAACCGATCCACGGCCTACCACCCACAGACGGATGGACAAACGGAGCGAGTCAACCAGGAATTGAAAGAATTCCTAACAATCTTCATAAACAACCGACAAGACAATTGGTCAGATTGGCTATCGGTAGCACAGTTCTGTCATAATGACAGAGTCCATTCGGCAACGGGTTTTACCCCATTCTATATGAATTATGGAAGGCACCCTAACAAGGGTCTTGATCCTACTTACGCACCAAAAGTAGTAGCAGTTGAACAACTAGCAAAGGAACTCGAAGAAGTTCATGCCAAGGCAAAAGTGGCACTAGAAAAAGCGGCTCAGATCATGAAAGAACGTTACAACTCGCATCGATGGGAAGCACGCGAGTATAAACCCGGCAACAAAGTCTACCTAAGTACAGAAAACCTACCGGTGATTCGAGCGACAAAGAAATTGGATGGGAAGTTCGTCGGCCCCTTGGAAGTACTCGCAAAAATAGGCGAGTCGTCATATAAGCTCAAAATCCCAGCATCCTGGAAGATATATAACGTCTTCAATGAAGTCCTCTTGAAGCTGTATAAGGAACTGGTTTTCCCAAAACAACAGGCAAAGGCAGCTGCGCGCAAGGATGCACAAATGGTTGAAGAATCGCAGGAAAACAAATATGAAGTGGAGGAAATCCTGGAAAGCCGAGTCAGCGGCAGAGGAGGAGCGAGGCTGGAATACCTCATTAAATGGAAAAATTATCCGGTGGAGGAGGCCACCTGGGAACCAGTAAAAAACATCGTCAATGCACCCGCCATAGTCAAAAAATTCCATAAGGCAAACCCTGATGCTCCCAAACTCGTTAGGAACATTCGAGATGGGATATTATACATCCAATACACCGAGACAAAGCCAAAACAACCCAGTAGTGCAACAAAGCACAAAAAGAGTCGAGGAACACACTGGAAAGATCGACAAAGGTTGTTCGGATGGGAAGATGGTCGCTTCAGACCAAAATACCTAGAAAACATGGAGCGCAGATGGCGCAATTGGAAAGGGGATCATGCAGGAATAATGGAGTTACCAGACGACACCGATGGGACGTTCTCCAGAGACCTGGAGCGCGGCAGGCGGTTTAAACCCGTGCTTAATTTCCCTCAGAAGATGGAAGAGGAGGAGCTAGCGGAGGAGAAAAGAGCTCAAGAAAAAGACATGGCAATACTTGCCAAGAAAATATTAAAAAAGGGGACGATAGTGGCTGCAAGGGAAAGCAGCGAGTCAGAAGAAGACTGACAGAGGAGGATTAAAGGCGCAAAGCGCCAAGAAAAACCATTGGTCAACTACAGGACCACCATTGAAGACGTCGAGGACGTCGACTCTGAACAAACCAGGCTGTCGCCCGATGATCAACAAGTGCGCTTGGCCGCGTTTTACGCAAGGATGAAGGAGGACCCAAGATATGTGGACTCCACCACGTCAGCCTCTCGGGACACGAGGCCTTGAGGGGGGGTGATGTTATGAGCACACCTCATATTTTCAACTTTACAGTAACGACGTCAATGACAATTACGAAGATACAATCACGAGGAGTCGGAGGATATTTTTCATTTCTTTTTATCTATTTTACTTCGCTCAAACGTCTAGGAACAAGACTACTCGACGGGACTCTAGGAGGATGGCCTACGTGAACTGCGGTCCCTATTAGGAAGGTGGTTAGGTCAGCATCGGCTATGGATAAGACTGAGTGCCGACTAACGGATACGGCCCGATGATGGGCCTATGCCATGAAAGGAATCATGAGTGGCACAGCGCCTGAGGGGCAACATGGGAACGCCGAGGAGTACTGAGTCAACAGTACGGCGTGCATGGGAATCGGCCGACAAGCTTGAACAATAGCAAGGCCGCATGCAGACAACCCAGGAGTTGGGTGTGGGAGGAACTCTCCACGAATGGTTAGATGGGCGCAGAGTTAGCTGCTGCACATTGATCCCCAGTGAGGGACTTTAGCTGCGCGCTGCCTGCGCACAGACCAGGGGAGCGGTATATAAGGGCCGTAGTTTACAGTAGGAGACTCTTAAGTCTCTAGATAGTCTATTGTCACTAGACATAGCTACAGAGCAATCAGAATCGTTTCAGACTTAACAAGTCACACTCTGAGTTGTATAGGTTGTGTCTAGGGCAGTCCTGACAATGATGTGCCAGACATTGGTAAGCAAATCCTCCCTTGTTCAATTCTTGCAGATAGAGGGTGACACATGGTCATAGAACCAGGAACAATTGCAGCCACACAACACCTCACCAGTGAAGGCAACAGTACATATTGGACCAAAGCCACAAGGCTTTTCTTCAACTCCATTGGTGAGATTAATCTTCAGGATCAATCTACTAAGTTGCAGGTTGTTATCCAATCTACCATTCACAACATTATATCTTGGATAATCTTCAAGGATTCTTTTCCAACTGTTATGACTTGTACTATATGGAACTGGGATGCACTATTGGCAGTGGCCAAAGATTTTATGGAAGCCTCTCATGGAGAGCCTTTGAAGGAGAATTACAGAGCAATATGCAAGCATGTCAATCTTGATCCAAATTTCATGAAACACATAGGAAAATTAGTAATATGCAATTCTTTGCATAATGCTAAATTACTCAAATATCTGTAGCCTGATGCAAGGATTAGTATCTATCATGGCACATACAAGTCAGCATCAGCATATGTTCAGATCCTTGCCAACTACTATGATCTTAAAGAAGGTCCTGGCTGTGCTGAGAAGTGGTAGATCTCCTTAGTGAGAATAAGTATATCTTTCATCTGACACCAAGTGTAAGGATACTTCATATCAGGTTTCTTAGCTGACTATTGCTACAGAACCAACCAATTGGCCATAAGCCTTTTGAGCACTCTGTGATCACTGAAGTGATCAAACAGCATCTATTTGATGACACATGCCATCCAATCACTGAGGAGTCTCCAGAATATTTCAAGAATGGGGATAAGCTCATGCCTGCAGTTGTGGCATTTGTGGCAACAGCAGTATGTCATACACCTGTAAAAGTTGGGTTTCTAATATTTGTGTTCCAGATTCAGGCAGCAATCCAGGAATGGAGTACTGGCAAGTACATTGCACAAGAATTCACAGTGCATTCATTCACAGATGTATACCTTGCTCACATGTCACTGTTGAATGTTATCCAGAAGCTCAATCCTCATGGATGAGCATCTGATGCTTTGACTGTTCTGCATTGTATCATACAGTGACTCAAAAAACTGTCCCAATGTTTGGCACTTTTTGATTATTTGTGACATAGCATCACACCAAGACCAAATAGAGCCAAAGTGTCAGTGTATGTAAAAACGTATTACCTAATGGCTATATGCCGAATCAAGAAGTATGTAATTTGATGCAGTATCTATGGAGATATAGTCAATTCAGTTTGATGACTCATTGGGACAGTTATTTGAGTGGGTATCAGAAATACAGAAAATACACAATTCAGTACTCTGTATTGCCTCCCTTGGCCTTAATAACTGCTTCCAACCTTCTAGGCATACTCTCAATCAATCCCTGACACACCTCTGGCTCTATATCATTCCATGCCTCTGCCACTCTCTCCCAAATCTCCCAAACACCTTTTGCTGGTGCTTCATACTTGCACAGCTGCAATTGAATGTGATGCCAGAGATGTTCAATTGGATTAAGGTCTGGAGACTGCAGGCCAGTCCAGAAGAGTGATATTGTTCTCTTCCATCCAGTTTTTGGAGGTGTGTTTGGGGTCATTGTCTTGCTGAACCATGCATCCCCCCTCAACAATCCCAGATTCCTCTATGCTGGGCAGTAAGTCATTGTCTGAAATGTCCACATACTGGTCAGCATCCACCCTCCCCTCAACCTCAGCAAGTTCCCCCACACCATTCCACCCCATACAGCCCCCTACCATGATGTTCCCACCTCCAAATTTCACTGTTCCTTGTACCTCCCTCTCAATCAGCCCATCCCCTGCTTTCTTCCATACACACTGCTTCCCATCTGACCCAATCCTGTTTATTTTGTTCTCATCTGACCAAATTACCCTCTTCCAGTCCTCCACAGTCCACTCCTTGTGCTTCAGAGCAACAGCCAACCATTTCAATGGCTTTTTCTCCTTTGTTACAGCCTTGAATGAGTGCTGCTTGAGCACATTTCTGACTGTTTGTGGGCAGACTGGATGGGAGATGATGGTGTTAATGTGTCTGGTGACATGGGCAGCATTGGCAGCCTTTCCAGTGGTAATTTGGGTGATGACAGATCATTTATCAGTGGGAGAGAGCTTGGAAAGACAGCCACCAGAAGAAAGTTGTCAACTAGGTTGAAGTTCCTGAAGGACTCTGGAAATAGTGGACCTTCCAACATCAAGTTTGGAGGAAATATGATGAGTGGAGAACCCATTAGAAGCAAGGGAGGGGATATTTTCCTTCTGAGCAGAGGAGATGGGATGCATGTTGGATTGGGGGACTCTGTGAATGCTGGCCCTTGTTAAATACATTGATTTCAGGAACCATATAAGGTACAGTCATCCTGATAATCATCTGTGAAATTTCTCATGCCACAGGAACCAGCCATCATCAGATTCTGATATTTCTGATACCCACTCAAATAACTGTCCCAATGAACCATAATAATGAATTGACTATATTTCCACAGGTACTGCATCAAATTACATAATTCTTAATTGAGCATGTAGCCATTATCTAACCCTTTCTTATATACACCAATACTTTGGCATCGTTTGGTGTTATTGTGATGCTATGTCACAAACAATCAATAAGTACCAAACATTGGGACAGTTTTTTGAGTCACTGTAAGTCTCTTGTATTTTTTCCCTCTGTTTGCTACTGATGATGTTCATGCACAGCTCCAACTGTGTCCAGAGAGCATTGGGAACAGCTTATCTCAATGTCCACCACATGCAAACAGCCAACTTGGATGTCTGAATTAATCCCAAGTCTACCCAGGCTTGTACTGATACTTGTACTATATTGCTGAAGTGACTGTACTTACATCCCTCCAAGAAAACCCAAAAAAGAATGAAAAGAAGAAAGGGGGGGGGGAAAATCTGTATGCTGTCATATGTCATATGTTGTAGATACTTTCCTTTAATTCATATATTATGCATATTGTGTCTCAAATAGTGGTTTGTGTCCTAATAACAAGTTTTGCTGTGTTATCTTGCTGAATTCACATAAGATGTATTAGACTTAGTGATGTCAACAGCTATAGCCAGTTTTTTTAAACAATCACTATATCTAATTGTAGAAATTACCTAAAAATCTGAGATAATTTGAGCAGATAGTTCAACCAAAAAGACAATGGGTCCTCTGCCAGCATTAAGTGACCTATGAAGCCAATGTGGAGAAATTTTACTTTAGCCAATTGCTTAGCTGCTAAGCAATCAGCTAAAGTCAAATTTCTCAACACCAGCTTTGCGGAATGCTTAGTGTTGGCAGAGGACCCATTGTCCTTTTGGTTGAACTATCTGCTCAAATTATCTCAGATTTTTTAGGTAATTTCTATAATTAGATAATAGCAATTGTTTAAAAAAACCAGCTATAGCTGTTGACATCACTAATTAGACTTAATTGTGAGTTATTACTTCAAATGATGGCTAATGTTAAAATTAGGCTAGGTAAGGGGTAAACCCATCTGTTACAGGATTATTACATATAATAATTTCTATTTAATAACATATGTTTTTCCTGATGTCATGGATGAGAGCATGTGGGACATTTGTATTTCTACTTGGAAGCTCCAACTCCATCAGCTCTAAACCTTGCTCAAGTTGCATAGAAACATGTATTACAGAAGTAACCACTAACAAAAATAGATGTTGAATGAAGACTTGTGACTGACTTTTGGCTTGAATAATGGAGATGAGAATGTCAAAATGCACTGATGATTGTCTTCTTCTACGAGATAATAATGGTCAGTTGTGTGCAACATGAGGGCCTCAGGCTGGAGGTTATCTAACTTGTTCAGCAGTTTTGAAGTCTGCACAAAAATCAGGGTCTCCAAGTAAAAGCTGAAATTTTGTAGATTTAAGCAGCATTTCAAATTGAGTATTATAATTTCCAGTTGGTGAGACAAAAGCTTCCTTGGGAGAATGATCTCAACAACAATGAGCACAGCATCTTCATGGGCTTTGTGCAGGTTAGCTTCTGCCTCAGCAACATTTTGTGCACTGACAAAAATGGGGAACATCTCATCCTCTTTCCATCCAATTGTACTATTCAGCTGTGGATTTGCTAAATATGCAGGGTCTTATGATGCCAAGAGTAGTGTTGGCAAATTTTGGTTCAGTCTGGTTCTTCAACATATTCTGGAGAACTCAAACTTGAAGTTGAACCTGTAGGTTTGAGTTCAAGTAGGTTCAGTTCAGGTTCATGAGGGTCTGAACCAAGAACCAAACTTTTTTTTCAAGTACTGGTAATGTGACAAATGCTGGTAGTAAGATCATGTAGACTACAAATCCCTATATATCTAGTAAATTTCATTGTCAAATCCTGTAAGTAAAGCATCAATATGTTCCACTGCTTGGTGGCTTGCCACCACATGCTGATTGCAGTATGCACTTTTCAAGACTTGAATTGATTCAAAGATTTTGGTAGACCTGGTGACAATAGATTAAAATGCAAAAGACAATTAATTGACAAATATTCATCATTTTGTGGCACTTGGGCAACAGCCACACAAGGTGTTGGCAGTGATGAAGAGAAAATTTCAACAAATGGTCACATGGCCACACCTGCATTGATGATGCATCATTGTCAGTTCAAACCTGTTCAAACCTGTTCAAACCTGTTCACCACTTTCACCCTACAGTTGAACCCCAAACTGAACATTAGGTTCAGGTTTGGAGATTGTGTGAACTTGAACTTGAACTTTGAGTTTGGTTCTACCAAGTTTGGGTTTGAACTGAAGTTCAGAACAGAACTTTGCCACCACTAGCCAAGAGGCATTGAACAGTTGATTATTCTGTGACAATAGCAGTTAGTTGATGATCACCCAAACACAAAAGAAAGAGAATACAGAGGTCATGGTAAGAGTGCGGAATAATTGAGAATGTGGCCAAGACGACAGCTTGGTTTAGGTATAGTGATGGAGAAAAGGAGGGATACTGGGCAGTGTGAGCAGAGAATCGAGATAGCCATGCATTCTGAGAAGGGAATGACAAATTTTCACTGTACTATTCAGCTGTAGGCAAGTATGAAACCAAGCAGTGCTGAACGGTAGCTTTTTCTGTGATAATATCTTTATAAATGACAATGGAGATCATCACAGCGATGCAGCCAGATAATAATCGAGTGGATAGAAAGCGACCAAGACGACAAGTTGAGTTAGGTACAGTGAGAAGAAAAAGGGGAACGAGACACCCATAAGTCTTGACAGAGGCGGAGCGGCTCGACGTAGTCAACAGTGTAGTAGTAGAGGCGACGGAGCGATTGCCGACCTCGCGACGCGTAAAAAGAAGGGATAGCACGATTACCAACGCGGAACGGCTTGACGTCGTAGAACAATCACAGACAGAGTTTACATGTGTGTGTACGACGTACATCTGTGGGAAGACTCACCTGCTTAAAATGACAGCAATATATGAGGGAATAGGTTAAACAATCGTGTAGGAATATAGTGTTGCGCTGGTGTCATTAAGATATCCATGGTCTGAAAGATAGAACGGCATGGTTTGGCGATGGACATAGAGAGAGATATGGACAGAAAATCAGCAGTAAATGGTGCAACCACCGTATCTTAAACCGATGTCAGCCACATGACAATGGGGCAGCCGACGGCTGGTGGACGGACCCGGAACTTCGAGACGTTCCCGACACCACCCGAGACACCGACCTCGCCCAACCAACCCCTAACACGTCCACCTTCCTCCGTACTTCCACCCGCACGCGCGACAGATCCTGGTGGCTGGCCAGCTTTTGCAGCAGCGTTTCTGCATGTCACGATGTTTGGCTTGGGCCGCCCTGTGTTCTGGGGGTTGCAGCGCACAGCCTGAGTGTGATTTCTCTCAGGACGCCGAAGCCATTACTTATGTACGTACGATACCTTGTACTATGATACATGCCTCATGGCTCTCACTTGCGTGGCTCGCCCACCCCAGACTCACAGCGTTGCCGCGTCGGCAGATCCGGGAACGTGCTCGTCGGCGACAGATTACATGGCAGTGGCATCAACGACCTGTGGGATGCTGTGCCTCGGTAGCTCTCCAGCTGGATATCTGCCGCTGCACGCCGCCGCGGAGGCAGTTCGGGGAACGTACTCGATGGAGATAGCTCGCATGGCGGTAGCGCGAGCGAGTCGTCACGCATGAATGCACGAGGTATTGCGCTCCGAGTCGCCCCTGCGCGGCCCCCATCCATCGACATCGACACCATCGTCATCTCAATCCTCGTCACCGCTGGTCCGCTATGGCGCGTATTGGGTCGCCTGCGGGACCGTGTGACATCCTCCTGCTCTTCGGTGACGGTGGTCTCTTCGGCGTTTCCCCGGATCCGGCGATAAAGGAACGTGACGAGAACAAGTAAGTTGCACACAAAAAGAGACGTAGCGCACTGATGGCGATCGATCGATCAGCCGCCTGTCACAGACAAGGCTGAGGACAAACCTGGGCATTGGCTGCTATAAATGATTCCTGGTTTTTATGTAAAAGCAAGAGAGCGGAATGAGCAATGCTCGCGAACGAGGTCAGTATGTTCAACATGAAGATGGCGACAAGCATCCGCAAGTGCCGGCGTGGAAGGCGCATGCGACACAACATATGTATGGGGGCGCCAACCAGCCACGAATCAGCAATGATATCACCTAAGAACAGTCAGCATGCGTTGTGGTCGGGCGTAGCAGAATCGACACACAAGAGATCTCGGCTACCCCAAATACCGTATCAAAAGCGCAAAATTCGACACCGCCCGAATTGCGTAAGCCGCAGACGATGGTTTTATATAAAACGAGGGTGACGGCTGCAAAGCCGAATAGGACCGCTACGGTTTTGCAAACGATACGCATCGTGCCCTGAGGACATAGTCGTACGATGATGACGGCAAGACTCAGCCTCGCGGCCCTACGTGTGCCGTTAAGCATCCCTCGCATTTACGAACAAAGAAACATACCAAAGGGAGATGAGGCACAGCGCCTGGTTGGAAATCAGCCACAATTTTGTTATTTCTTGGTCTACACCGTCAAGTCAGACTGACTGGATTTGGCAGATGGGCTGAGATAAAACAGACCATTGGGATTTGGGAGATCGACGGCAGAGACCCATTGCGCGACGAGCATGAGGAGACTGACGAGTGCCCAAAAATCATCCCACCACAGACGCTGTTTGAGCGTTCTGAAAACGAGACGAAGGCAGGTTGAGGCGGCGGCGATGGCATGGCCTGTAGATATTCCAACGGTATACCCTTATCGTCGCGCCATCTGCATTAGAACACGGTGGTGTACGAGAAGGGACGGAACGCACCTGTAGTTGGCACTAGAGTCGCCATCACCGTGGAACAGGGCCACTTGTCCGCGATGGCATGTAGTAAATAGCGCCGACGGAGGAAAGGAAAGGAAAGGAAGAGAAAAAGGGAGCAGGACGCGTAACAAGAATAAAGCGGCTTCAAGTTTGTAATGACAAGGGACTTGCTTTTGCGTCACCGAGCCAGGTTCCCTGCGGCTAACCAGATCAGGTCCAACTTCCGAGCCAGATTGCGCCATGGAATAAAAGGGTTGGCAGTCAGGTACGCGCAGCATGTGACGTTAGTCAAAGTGCACAAATTTTTCTCTGGAAACGCCCAGGTCCCAAGAGGACCCTGAGGGTTCTTTGGACAGAGGCGACGCATGTATGCACGTCGCCTGCCGCCGGTTCGAGCGGAGTGTATTGCGATTCACGAACTAAGGATCCGGGTAGGATGAGCCGCATGTTGTCATTGCTGTATTCGCCGCGCCTCGCCGCCTCTATCTCAGGTACTCACATCCAGCTCGAACTGCGCTGCGGATCCTCTTCATTGCGTCAGGCTCGCAGCTTCGTCGCATGGACGGGCGAGAGCCTCTGCCAGACCCCCCGCCGCATGCATATCTCTCAACTCTCTGTACCGACGCGCGGAATCACCGCGCCCGCTTCATACGTCATGTCTTATCCGAAATTGACGACCCTGGCATCGACAGACGTCTCAACGACTGGACACGCGCAATCGAGGATGGTTTGGATGACGTTGGAAGGTGTATGGCTCGGGAAGACTGGTTGGGTGGGTTTAAGAGAAGGAAGGACGTCATGATGAAAAACAGCCCCAGGCAGGACTGTGCTTTGCTCAAGGGAAAGGTGGACGCTGCCTCGGCTTCGTGGACAAGCATCTCTGCGCACACCATGACGGGCACTGTAGGATCCTCGAGCTCTGGTCCAGGCTCGGACAGGGATGAGAAACCACATGTTCTTGTCCAGATGCAAAGGTTGGCGGTCTTGCCAGACCTTCCTTCGCCTAAATCCATCATTCACCACCTCGTGTTGTGCGCCGCCCCGTTTGGCACACACGTTGCTGATATCCACGAGGCTGGAGGCCTGCTCAGCGCTTCGCTGTACGTCGGATGCATTTTCACACCTGCCCTGTTCTCTGCCGGAAATCCACAACAGAATGCGACGGTTACTGTTCTGTATGGTTTGGACGACTGGGAATGTGAGTAGCCATCCATCTGCCTTTTGAGTAAACGACTAACGCGACACATCAACAGCGACGGTGCCATTGTCTGAGCACACCCAACTGCGCGTCGTCGGTGGCACCTTTGTCCTGATTGGGGCTACTTCCCCATCGCAATACCGTTCTCTTATTCGCGTCCTGCGCGCGGCAATATACATGCACCTTGCACTCGTCTTGGAACAACACGTCCTTTCGGATTCCAACGTGCACTTACGATACCCTCGTCCCAAATACGAAGCACCCTCCTCGTCTGAACCCGAAGTCCCCCCGACGCCTTCCAACCTGAACCCCAAATCTCGCCGCGGCTCTGGGATCCGGTCCACGCTGCTCAGCCTCTTCTCGAGGAGGACTTTCGGCCACAGGTCTAGCACGATCGCCTCTGTGGACGAATATCCAGACAAGGCGGACCTCAATCGAAACCTTTCCATCCAATTCCCGCGCAAGAGCGGGGATGAGTCACCCCGTTCGTCGTTGGACAGTATCGGCCAGCGCATCCGTCGTTTCTCCATTCGAGGCGATGCCTATGTTCATCCACGGGGCAAAAAGTTTATCGAGGACCCAGATAAACCGTTTACCACTGCCGTCGCGCGGATAGAGATCAGCAAGGACCTGCTTTCGACCTCGTACGGTGCCTCCTTTCGCCCGCCTGAGATCCTCCTTGACTTGGCCCGCTATGAAGAGGGCTCTACACGACGCATGCGAGGCAAAGAGCGAAGCGCGTTGACAACGTTGCTCGGTTGGGACTCTAAGGATAGCATGGGGAAAGGGATGTCCGGCTCACTCGGCTTTGCTCGCCACCAATGTCTCTCCGTCCTCGTCAGTCGCCACGTGCCACAAAATTCCTCTTTTCCTGCCAGAGACGACCAGCGAGCCAAGCCGCTCCGACTCGCCTGTGGCAGACCCCGGTGGGAAACGTTTTGGTACTACGCCAAGGGCGGGAGCCGGCATGACCTTACGCTTGGAGAGGTGATAACCGACTTTTCGTCCGTTTTTCCTCGTGCGTGCGACGAACAAGGATGCACGTCCAAGTGTGGAGAGCATCAGCTCAAGTTTACGCATGGAAAAACATGTATCGAGGTTAGTTTTAGCGCGGCCGATGATGACCGGGAAATCAAACATAGAACCGAGATGTGGGAGAGTTGTGGGTTGTGCGGGGCCAAGTCAACTATGAAGGAGATGGGCGATGGCACCTAGTGAGTTCCAGTTTTCTCATTATTTGATTTCTACTCACACATATGTACATCAGCCTAGTATCATTCGCCAAGTATTTGGAGCTCCTGATCTACTCGCCTGCCATTCATTCATCTCCCATTTGTGAACATACCACGCGTCCGGACCCCAATGTCTGGATCAACTTTGTCCGCCACTTTTCAACAGACACTTGCACAGTCACGTTCTCCCTATCAGAGGAACGTGACATTTTCCAGCTGCATCTTCCACGGCTTCAGATATGCCATACGGGTGACAAGACAAGACATCCTATGTGCTCTGAACACTGCCAGGAAGCTCCGCAGATGGAGGAGGAGCGGACTGTGCTCCGGCGGCAGATACGGACATTTTGGGGAGCTGTTTTTAATCATCTCGACAAAATTGTGCGTATCCAAGTGATTTGCTATCTCAGTTATATCTCACTTGGCGGCAGGAGGGACTATTGGTCGGGCCTCATTCGGAAATTGTCAAGAAGGCTTCACCGCGTTTACCCTCTGCCACGGACGACGCATATGACGATTATGCGCTGGCCCCACAAGCACCTACCATCTCAACGTACATGATGGCACCCGACGATCCCGGCTCTTCGCTCATAGATTCGCATTTGGTGGACCCTGTTGTTGTCCGTGTATCTCGCGAAGACCACGTCTACACCGTGCCACAGGCGATGCCTGATCCTTTGGTATTATTATCGGCCATGCGATATTCGTTCCAGCGGACAGAACAGTCACTGTATGTCCAACTTTCGCAGACGCCCATCACCCTGTTGAATGACGTTCGGCGGTCGTTTTTGACCGCGGGACGCGGTGCGCAGAAACGTGTCACTGCGTGGAAGAAGAAGCATTTGGAGCAACAGCAAGACCTCGTGAGTGACTTACAGGTCCCGGAGCCGGAGTGGTGGGATAAGAAATGTCATGTGTTGCCTGGAGGGAATGTGGTGGTCCACGAAGAGGATCGGGGGAGTGTAATAGCATTTACTTTAAGGTGAGGCGTGTCGTTAATTGCCATGCAGTACGGATGTTAAAGTTCGATTGGGTTTTAAGCTCGTCGGACTTTCTAAAGGAATTATCGAACCCATCAGTGAACCGATCCACGTCCGGGCAGACCGCCTCCACTGCCTATCCCCCAGACTGCTATCGCCACGCCACCCCCTTCCACACCGTCTACAAACTCTGCTGTGACGTACGAAGGGGTACAAATTCTTTTCAAACGCCGCGACGCAGCAGCAGCCTGATCCTGACAGAGACGACGCGGTTTGGCACGAATCTGAGCCCTACGCCGCTGTCGTCACACGAAAAGAGGTGTCCCGGGACTCGGCCTCTATTCTCTCAGCTGCGCGACATACTGCGGTCCCGGACGCCGGCCGAGCAAGGGCCAGCCACCCCTCGTTCTACGGCGCCGTTGACGCCTCCGTTGGCGTGGGCCAAGCCCGATGTGCAGCTTAACAAGGAGGCTGTGGGAGGAGAGGTTGCTGGACTGCTTGATACAGTCGAGACGGCGGGGAAGATGCTGCAAGAGCTGGAGGCGGCTCGTTCGGGTGAGGTACTCAAGCCGGACACGGCGAGTGTGTCTTCCATGTCGTCCTTGTCGAGCTCGGTTCTGCGTGCCAAGGGATCGGTGCAGCCGTCGTCTTTTTCCGACTCGTCGTCATCGGCCAGCGATGCGACAGCCGGTGTCCTTTCTGCGCTGCCGCCTGAGGTGCCGCCAAGGGATGCTTCAATGAGATCAAGTTTGGCGCAGGGACCGCCGACGCCAGTGACAACACCGCAGGGCAGGAATCCAACGGCGGCTGCCTCCTCTTCGTTTGCAAATACGTTATCAAACAGCTTGAACTATGCGCTTCGTTTGGTTTCGAGCGGGCAGTCTACACCGCGGGGACCGGTATATTCGGCCAAGGCGCACCATGGCTTGCTGCTCGCGGAGGCGAATGCAATCGATGAGAAGCCTCATATCAAGTATGAGGCGATGGTGGGCAAGCGGCTTAAGATCTCGTGCATAGCCTATTATGCCAAGCAGTTTGATCTGTTGAGGAAGAGATGTGGCGTCGATGATGTGTTTGTGAAGAGTCTCTCACGGAGCAGTAATTGGGCGGCAGAGGGTGGCAAGAGCAAATCTCACTTTTGGAAAACCAGCGATGATCGGTTTATCATCAAGACTCTCGTCAATGCTTGGAACGTGGCTGATCTGTGAGAGCGCCAAGTTCTGCGTGTGGGATGAGTTGACAAGTATTGTGTCATGGCTTTCAGTCATGTTTTGCAGGAGTTCGCGCCAGCGTGTTTTCGATATGTCGAGTCGACGGCGTCAAAGCCAACCGTTTTGGTCAAGTTACTCGGATATTATACTGTCGAAGTGAAGAATCAAGAGTCCGGGGCGAACCATGGCAGGCTCGATCTTGTGGTGATGGAGAATCTGTTTTATGATCGCAAAATCGACAAGACGTTTGATCTAAAGGGGATTCAGGGCCGCAAGGTGAAGCCTACGGCGAACGATTCGCTCGACGGGCGTCGTAGGCAGACTTTATTCGATGGTGAATGGATTGAAGGTCAGCTAATGCGCTCGATTGGTTTTTTGGGTTGTTCATGATGTGAATGCTTCACCAGGACAACAAAAGACACTGATGTTGGTTCGTCCCGAGTCAAAAAAGGTCCTGAGGGATGCTGTGAAGAGTGATGCAGAATTCTTGGCCAGGATGAACATTATGGATTACTCGTGAGTTTATTCTGCTTGCTCAGGGCACCCCTCACGACGTTTTCTAGGCTCCTACTTGGTATAGATGTGGAGGGCAAGCATATAGCGTGCGGTCTTGTCGACATGATAGGTGGGACATGGAGACACTCACTTTGAAAAACGGAAATGACTACTATTACAGGCAGCTATACCTTGGCGAAAACGTTGGAATACAAGGCAAAGCACGGTCTTCATTCGAGTAAAGACGTGACCGTTATACCACCGGCAGAGTACGAAGAGCGTTTTGTGAATGCATTGGAAGGGTACTTTGTTGCCTGCCCTGGTAAGCGTTTCTCTATTTGCCTTCAAGTCCGTCTCCTTATCAAGGTCCTGAAAGATAAATGGTCCAAACCGCTTGATGAGAGTTGGGTTCCGAATACGGTCGACCAGCTGCCTAGCGTGCTGTAGCATATTAGACTCAGCTTACATTCGGACGTTTCATATGTATCGAACTAATCACTCGCACTGTACCATATGCACATTTTCGCCTTTGCGTAGAGGCGCCGGGAGTCTGATCGTGACCGTGACCCCAATCGACCACACAGCTCTCTTCAAGTCCTCTGTGTCAAAAGCAATCAGAGACTAGAACTCTACGAAGGAAACTTGCATGTTGCTTGAAATAACGTAAAGATTATGGATGCTTTCCAGTCTTTCTGTCTGATAAACGAAAGCCCCACTTCCTCTACGAGCACTCTGGTTCTTCAAACTCCTGCTATGCCGACCGGATTACATACCCATGAAAGCCCATCTTTGGCCTTAGGACAAGATTCTTCGCTATACTTCGTCCCGACTGCTCCTTCGAGTCCATATATGCGCTCTCCCGGACGTTCGAGTCCCGAAGCACTCGCATCTCACGACTATCCTCCACAGTCCTCGTCGCCCCTAATGTCATCTTCCTGTTCTTCGCCTTACTTGGTTGCTGTGGCACTTACTAGAGAAAGCGGTTTTTCTTCGACTTCAAGTGCGCATAGTTCTGGGTCTCGACAGGATTTCTCGGGCTATACTAGGTGGCCTCGTGAATGGGAATGTTCTGGTGTCTTGCGCGAGGACAAAGATGCAAAAAGCCAAGATCGGTTTGTAATGGACAGATTCGCTCGGCAACTTTATGAACGCTTATTGGTTGTTGCACGCGAGCGTGATAATACTCCAGGTACAGTAATGCACGGATGTAGTGATTTCTGCGCTGAACCTGCCAATGAACGTTCATATCTTTTATCTTCTCGCGCTCTTTCTACAGCTCCAGATTCCTCCGCAAGTGACAAAGGTACGAAGGCGGTGACTGCATTAGCAAGTACCAGTTTGGACACGCAAACACGTATACCCCCCGTTTATACCCTGCACGATGATGCCGGCTACGAAGAATATGATCAAGAATCGGATCTTGATACCCCGATTTTCGCTTTACCCCCGGCTTCGGAGAACATCACACCTCCAAAGCATCGCAAAAGGACCAGGGAAAGGAACCCCCACCCTGACACGGTTTCAAACGAGGCTTCGGAATCTTCGTATGCTCGTAATCTTACTATATGCGCTTGATTGAATTGACAATCAACAAGATCGCCCGTGCAGAACGTAATTGGAGAAATCATATCAGATGGACGTCCTCCGCAGCACAGGCTTATCTGGCGCGCAGAATCTTATCAAGCCATCCAAACCCGACGCTTAGTTCAAGAGTGGGAAAAGGACGCTCCACCAGTCAAACGACAGAAAGCAAATAGCTATAGCCATTTTCAACAGTTTGCATTGAAGCCCGCTAGCATTCGTCGAGCGGCCTCCCTGAAATCAGTCGACGAACTTACCACGCGACCGGGGTCGGTGGATGTTGGCCACCAGTTGATTCCTACTATGCCTGCGACGCCTATTCCAGACACTTCGCCCAACTCTCGTTCGGAGCGATCGTTCTTTGTGTACGGTGTACCCATAATTGCGCCTCCGCCAGATCACGTCGCAGGTCTACCTGTAAGCGAGGAAACGTTGGCTAAAATTAGGCTCCACCGTTTCATAGAAAGAGAATTTTCGTCCAGGCAGGCGGATGGATTGGGTATCCCCGATGTGTACCGTCAAGAAGCATGCCCGGTCGCTGCGAGACGGCCCCGTCATGATCAAATATTGGGAATAGAGCAGAAAGACTTATGGGAGGAGTTCCTGGCCATCGGTCAGGTGCTCAGAGAAGAAGTAGTCGACTGGCTGCTTAACGTAAGTGGTAGGACTATCTGACGCTTTTTTCTCTTGACAAGCTTACAGGTCATGCCTGCAAATCAGAGTCGGCTGGAGACTCCAGGAAGCTCTTTTATTTCAACGGCGTCATATAATCCATCGTCTTCGGGTGGCGCAAATCTTTATGACGAGCTTTCCAACTCGCCAGAAACGCGTTTTCACGCCGTCTATATCTTCCTCCGTTTTTTCACCCGAGCAGCGTCATGTGAATCGCACATACAACCAGTTGCACTAGATGACGGTATTGCCCGCTTGGAGAGAACAGGGGACAAATTCAGTGCGAACAGCCAAGGGAGCATTGAGCAAGAAGGGCAGCGATTAATGATCTGGGACATAGCAATTGGGTCGCTAGCGCTGAGCATCAAGGTATATTTTCGTCATCGGATAGTAAAGAGATTGACGGGTTCAGTTTCATCGGGACTTTCTTGAACCTTTTTCTCCCGTATTTGCGAGGGAATACCTTGGGCTAGCCCCGCACCGTTTGTCCTTCAGTGACTTGGAGGTTAGGTTTCAGTATCATGGACCCCTCGTTTATTTTGATATCACTTAATAGAGTGCTCAAAGAGAGATTCTTATGGCCTTGTCTTACAACTTCGGAGTGACTCCGCAGCCACTAATGGATAATCTTTGGATAGCTCTTCCTGCGTTGCGGCGGTTATTACAACGCGAGGGAGGTTGGGATTGCGCCTTGAAGGAGACATGGCTACAGTTTTTTGATGCTGTGTCAGGCAAGTACAGTGCCGCGTTCTTCCGCCGAGCCTTTATATTTCGTGTTAGAACCCGACGTTTTACAGTTTCCGCTATCACTGCTTACAGCGGCATGTATGGTGGAAGGCATCCTCGCAGCCTTGATCCACAAACATGACTACATATTGAAATGGAGAAAGTCAATTTCAATGCAGACGAAGCGCAAGTCCAAGGAAGGTTCTCATGTTAAGAAGCAACGCATAATCAAGAGAATTGAGGAGGATGCAGAAGGCGTCATTCACGATATACAAGCCATGTTGAAAATATCGGATGTGAGTAATGGATCTGGAACGTCGCGTGAGCCTGAGCAAAGCGTAACATCGTAGGAACAGTTGACGGAGTGTAGGTTGTGGCTGGCGGGAATACATGGACATGGGGATTAAGCATTGTGGTTCGTTTTCGTTGCTTACACCCACTCGAGAATGGCATTACAGATACCCGCAACAAGCTGGTTCCGCGATTTAGCGTGGCTGCCTTGTAAAAAGTATCGTTTATGAGGCAGAGCTGTCCAAATGATATATAAATGACCTGTTATGTATCTGCATTACTTCTGTCAAGCAATTCGGGCATGGGCACGATGTGACTGGGAGCAAGGATACAATGCGTGTCTTGCAGGTTCTGGGGCAGGCCGCGTCGATAAAGCAACCGACTATCATGATGCCATTGCTATATGCTGACTCTATCTGAGCCTCGCTTGGTCGTCCTTGTATGCCAGCCCGGTGGACTGCTATCTGTGACACAGACCTCAGGCTGAAGCGAAAGGATATTGTTTCAAGGCCAGAGGCTTCAGCTAGTAGCTTCAGTGACCAGTGTCAATGGCTAGAGTTACCACGTCAGCAACGTTCCCATCAGCAGCAAGGCGACAATTCCACGATTTAAAGTCGTTCCAACATTTACTGCCCGAATCGTGAACACACCGAGTTCATGACATGCATAACATGTCAAAGAAACCGTTGATAGTAGGTACTACGGCTAACGGCAGAAGACCTGAGGTCTAAAGTCAAATATGCCCTTCCAAGACGTAGGCTTCGCATTCGACCAACCAACCAGATGTCCATCATTTGGTTTGCCACTCTCTAGATCTGTCGTATAAACTACTTTGTCAGGAGTGGGATTGCTGTGAGAAAATGACGGAATAAGCCCTTATTTTTTCAAATATGAATACAGCCATGCCACGTACCCGTGTTCCATTTCCATGTCTTTAGCAGCCCTCTGCAGAGCCTGCTTCCGTAGATCCTCCCAGTCTGCATCATTTGCTTCGAAATGCCATGACGGTATACCCATGTACAGCATAGCAATATAAAACGTCACGAACGGCGGGACACGCCGTTTGCTAGTCATTTTGCTCTTAGCAAGCTCGGAGTGGTGGATTCCAAAGCCAATGTTGGATTCTGACTTGCCGACAGCAACAAACTGCTTCACTGCAACCAGATTCCGTGCTTCTGCCTTAACTTGCGCTTCGGTATTGTCATCGATTACTGGGATCGCTTTAATGACTATGCGCAGCAGCTGCTCGCCGTAAGGATCCTGGATCCTATACACCGGCTTGAGCGTGCCACTGATCAAATTTTTCTTTCCCTCCCAGGCTTTCTGGAGGGGACCAGGCGTGCATTTCTGAGAAGCCTAAGATCATTTTATCAGGCTATGAAAATCAATCGGTATATGTGGAAGGATATATACGACAGTCCTCTGGCGTTGGGGCCCGGGTGGTTTTTGCGCACTCTACAACGGGGAATAGTTGAGTGACACGCGCGTTCGGTTGGAAGAAGGAAAAATACCAATTTTTGTTCCGTATCGCCACCGCGCCGCTCAAGTTGTCCGGCAAAATGAATCGGGGATGCACAAACGACATATGTGAAGACGAAGGATGCGAGAACCGGGGCAAGGCGCATGATATGTGTAGGGCCAGCCTACTTAGTACTGGCGTGCTGGTAGGATACGAGGTTTATACATGATCAATCGATCAAGACGTGATGGGAGCTACCTCCAGACCGCCGGCCCCTTCCATTTTGGCTGCTACTTCACTCGAGACTAACCGCATAGTCTCGGCCTCCTGGACTTTACGTGGGGACTTCGAGGCAATCCTCCAGAAACCCCCCTCCTCGTCGGACGTCGACAGGATTACCGTCGCACTGCGAACTGCCACCTCTGGGGAAGTTACCCGTTTGGGCCGCCCCACCACCTCCGCCATTAAATTTCTCCATGTCCCGACCTCCCGCCCGGACGGAACTGGATTTACAAACTCAGACGTACAAGCTTGCATTGCCGCCCACCCAAAATGGGCCGATGTGGTCTTCTTCAAGCCCCCGGCTTTCGTTTTCCCCAAGCAGGTGGGACGCGTCGTCCCCCTCTCCGGCACTGTCAAGTGCGAAATCTTTGACGACCGCGCGGGTTCCCGAGCCCGCCGTCTCCTCCAGACCGATGTCTCCTTCATTGGAACGCCCCGTCGCGCGCAACCGTGGACAACGGACAAGCCCACCCCGCAATGTGGGGTCTGCCTCAGATGGGGCCACACCTCTCATCGGTGTGTCTCCCGGCTTCCCTGGTGCGCTTTCTGCGCCAGCAATCACCCCTCCTCGGCCCACAGCGCCGCTGCCGCCGAGAGCGAATCACCACTCGCTCTGAAGTGCCTCAACTGCGATGGTGCACATTCCGCCATCTCCCGACTCTGCCCATTCTACGGGGCTCGCTTCACACCCAAACCGCTGGCCACCCTCGAAGCCCAGCGCCTTGAACGTGTCAAATCCCACAGACTTGTCAGGTCTCGCCAGCGTGCCAATGCACGCCTTACCCGTCGGCCGTCCAATCCCGCGGGGGCCTAGTTGGCCCCACACTTGTTGTCTGTTTTCGCGCGCAGGTCTAGATCCTGCCTCTGCATGTAAATAAGTTCCGACTCACGCTCTCGGCTTCGCATTACTCGAACTACTTAGTTACAATTAGGTAGTCCTCCCCTTTTGACTGATGGTGGTCACCGTGACGCTCAGCGGGAAGCTCGGACCCAGCATCGTCAGCCATGGAGACAATTGCCAGGTTTGATGACCTAGACATTGGCAGGATCCTGATTCCCAGTACGTCCTCGATTAATTGCGCTAGATACGCCAATCGACCATCATACAGCCTTGGATGCGTTTGTGCCTCTACTGGAACGGCGCCGGACGCAACTACTCGACACGAACAAGGTGACATTCCAATACGGGAGGACAGAAAGACACATGGTTCGTCCCCCCTCGTCTACCCCGCATTGGATAAATCATTCAACCCCCAAACCCAGATGGACATTTACTATCCCCAGGAGGCAAAGAAGCCCCAGTCCTCTTCTTTTTTTATGGGGGCGGATTTCCTCACCGGCTCCCGGATACTGCCAACCGTACAACATGGCTGGTATTTCGTCCAAAGCGGATTTGTAACCATCATCCCTGACTACCGCCTTGTACCTGAAATCCAGTTCCCGAGCCCAGCCGACGACGTGTATCAGGCCGTATCTTGGGCAATCGACTGCAATCGAGAACAAAGATATAGAGGACGACGGTGACCTGCCTTACAATCTCAATTTTGATTCGGTGTTCTTGATGGGCCATGCAACAGGTGCTGTCCAGGCCCTCATGCCCGGCTTGTTATCCGCAGATCTGGAGACGAAAGATAGACTGGCGGGGGTAGTCCTCGCGTCCCGTACGTACACGGTACGAGACGAGAACACAACCGCAGAATCCAACAAATCCAACGCTCACTAGTTTACAAACAGTCGGATACTCACTGTCAATATAGTCAGAAATAAGTGCATGGCCGTCAATTTTGATTTGACTTATTTAAGACGATTTCAAGTCAATAAGTTCAATAAGTAGTGGAGTTTGGCTGAGCGGGAAAAGCCGTATCTTTCCTCATGGCTGCCACTGTAGCCCCTGAGATCCAAGTTCATGCAGAATTTTCTCACACCGTAGCCCTTAACGCAGACCTCGATATTAGTCCTGCAAATTGGCGCTGGGTACATTGCCTCACCTTCCCAATCGAGATCCTCAACACATTCCAGTTCTCGCAAAAGCCCTACAAATGGATCCGTTTCGCAATCGGAATCGTCACTGGAATGCAGGGTCACCTTTCGTTCAGTCCCAACTCATTCAATATTGTAGACTACAATGCTGCAGCACCTGGGCCCGCCATTTTATACTATCACACCAGCAACGAGGAGAAACTCAAGATGTACCCTGTTGACCACCATATCGTACGCTCGAACATCACTTCTAGCTTGCGCACCACTCGGAGGACTCGATTGCGTGACGAAGTTTCAAAGCGGGATCGAGGGCAGTGCATCTTGACAGAGCTCAAGGGCATGGAGTGCGATGCTGCGCACCTGATAACCCGTAGCAAGGGCAACGATGTACGACTCTTACCTCAATTTGTCTTCGCTCACCTAACGACTGTGGCAGTACATATTGACTTATACTCAACGTCGCAGTCATGACCCGACTGGGAATGACATTGTGGAGGACATTGACAGCATTCGGAACGCCCTTTTTCTAAACGCAGTCACTCACAGGCATCTGGGTAAAAATGTCGCATTCTTGGCGGTACGTGACCCTTGCATGATGCCTCATCGGATTCTGATGCCGGTAGACGCCTAACTTTGCCATGGACACAACCGACATCGAACCCAATGCATCACCGACAGAGAAAAGGTGTACAGCACATTTCTTCATCCCCATGTACAGTCTCTTCCCTTTTGGAGCTCCACTCCGGATGCCAGATACTCCTGATCAATGGCCACCTGACATTATCTTTGATATTGTATATGGCGGCGCTGTGCTCTTCCATTTCGCTACTCAAAATATGAAAGACGTGCTCAACGATAGTTGGCAAAAGTCCTTCTACCTGGAAGGGGTCAAAGAGGCAATCAAGAAACAGCGCGACGAGGCTGATGAGAAGAGAAAGAAACAAGCAGAGGAGCGTGATGAGCGGAATGAGAATCGCCAACGGCGGCAACCTAACTATGCTGACATGCTCATGATGCTGCCATATATCATGGTGCCCCGGGACCAACTGATGGCTGTTTGCAGAGAAGCCGAGGAGAAGAGAGCGGAGAGGGAGCAGAGACGTGTGGAGGAAAAGGTCATGGCTTGGGTGAAGGATGTTCCTTCCGCTGGCGTGTAGTACCCCAACCTCGGATTTGTATTTTATGTGATGTAGTCGTTATTGACAGTGTGAGCATCCGACTGTTTGTAAACTAATGAGCCTTGGATTTGTTGGATTCTGCAGCTGTGTTCTCGTCTCGTCGACTCAGATGATGTCGGAATTACTTCTATAAATACAGAGCTTACAAGGTAGGCTCGTAGATGAGAAATCAAGTATGGAATGTGGTCAAAGGTGGATATAGGACCTCATACTTCGAAGCCTAGCCTTGGTGTTGAGAACACTACCAGTGAAAATCAAAGGAAAGAGCCGGCGCGCGCCCACTGCGTGCTTGAATTTCTATACTACGGCCCTTCTGAGATTATGCCAACAAAGACGCTGCGCTTTTCACCATATCTTGCCTTGCCGATATCATTCAACCACGAAAGACCATTGTTCGGATTGCAGCGAACTTAACTTGTCCATATATCCCTCACTGATTCCTGGGAGAACATAACCCAGTTTTCACCTTAGTGGTCCTTCATGCAGCACGCGGCACTGTGTCAATAATGTTGCAGCGCTGTAAAGTCACATCTGCCCAACTTACCAGACATAGGCTTCGCGTCCGACCAATCAACCAAATTTCCATCGTTTGGTCTGACACTCTCTGGATCTGTCGTATAAACTATTTTGTCAGGAGTGGGATTGCTGTGAGAAAATGAATACAACCATGCCACATACCCGTGTTCCATTCCCATGTCTTTAGCCTTCTGCCGACCCTGTTGATGTGGAGGCTCCCAGTCTGCATCATTTGGAAGGAAATGCCATGAACGGCGGGACACACTGTTTGCTAGTCATTTTCCTCTTAGCAGCCTCGGAGTGGTGGATTCCAAAGCCAATGTTAGATTCTGACTTGCCCATAGCAAGAAAGTGCTTCATTGCATCCAGATTCCGTGCTTCCGTGGTAACTTGTGCTTTGGTATTGTCATCGATTACTGGGATCGCTTTAATGACTATGCGCAGCTGCTGCTCGCCGTAAAGCTCCTGGATTTATATACCGGCTTGAGCGTGCCACTGATAAGACTTTCCTTTCCCTCCCAGGCTTTCTGGAGGGGACCAGGCGTGCATTTCTTACAAGCTAAGATCATTTTGTCAGGCTATGAAAATCAATCAGTGTGCGGAAGGATATTACGACAGTACTATGAGTCGGGGTCCAGGTAATTTTTGCGAACTCTATAACGGAGAATAGTTGAGTGACACGCGCGATGGGTTGGAAGAAGGAAAAATACCGATTCTTGTTCTGTATTGCTACCGCACCGGTCAAGTTGTCCGGCAAAATGAATCGGGGATGCACAAACGACATATGTGGAGACGAGGAATGCGAGGACCAGAGCAAGGCGCATGATATGTACAGGACCAGCCTACTTAGCACTGGCATCATGCTGGTAGGACACGAGGTTTATATTGTTCACCATCAAGACGTGATGGCGGTCACCGTGACGCTCAGCGGGAGCATCGTCAGCCATGGAGACAATTGCCAGGTTTGATGACCTAGACATTGGCAGGATCCTGATTCCCAGTACGCCCTCGATTAATTGCGTTAGATATGCCAATCGACCATCATACAGCCTTGGATGCGTTTGTGCCTCTACTGGAACGGCGGCGGACGCAACTACTCGACACGAACAAGACGACATTCCAATACGGGAGGACAGGAAAGACACATGGTTCGCCCCCCCTCGTCTACCTCGCATTAGATAAATCATTCAACCCGTAAACCCAGATGGACATTTACTATCCCGAACCCTCAAACGTCCCAGGAGGCAAAGAAGCCCCAGTCCTTTTCTTCTTTTATGGCGGCGGATTCCTCACTGGCTCCCGGACACTGCCTAAACCATACAACATGGTGTACTCCAACATCGGCTGGTATTTCGCCCAAAGCGGATTTGTAACCATCATCCCTGACTACCGCCTCGTGCCCGAAATCCAGTTCCCGAGCCCAGCCGACGACGTGTATCAGGCCGTATCTTGGGCAATCGAGAACAAAGATGAGATAGAGGACGGCGGCGACGTGCCTTACAATCTTAATTTCGACTCAGTGTTCTTGATGGGTCATGCGACAGGTGCCGTCCATTTGACGACAGCACTCCTCATGCCCGGCTTGTTGTCCGGAGATCTGGAGACGAAAGATAGACTAGCGGGGGTAGTCCTCGTGTCTGGTACGTATAATACCGATGCTCTGCCACCGAACGACCCTGTTGCGGCCGTGCTCGCGCAATATTGGGGCACGTTTGAGGCGACGAAGATGAATTCGCCGCAGGCGTTATTGGAGAGTGCACCGGAAGACATGGTGGGATGGTTACCGGAGATATTGATGCTGGACGCTGAGCGGGAGCCATATTGGCTCGTCGCAGGCGCAGAGAGCTTTCATAAAAAGCTGGCTGAAATGACGAAGAAGAAGCAGGTGACAGAGACGGTTGAGTACATCGCATCCGCCGGCTCGGGAACGAAGCTGGTGAAGCCCTTGCCCGATGTTGAGCCGGGTCTCGTGACGAGGTTGGTGGCCAAAGGGCACAATCACGTCAGCGTGCAACTATCGCCTGGATCAGGAGAAGGAGAGGAATGGGCAGATGCGGTGGTAAAGTGGATGGATACGATGGTTAGAGAGAAACTGGCGTTGATCCAATCATGACGAAGTGTTTGTAAACTTTGTTGATTTATCTTGATCAGTGCTGAATGTCCTGATGCAGATACATTCTAGTCTTGTCTGTTGCTGCTATTCTATTCTTAGCCTCCACCTGCCAAGTGCACACATATGCATTCTGCATTGTGCTTGAAAACACGTTACCAAGATCGGGGCCACTCTCACGGCGGTAACAACCAAAAGGGAAACGCCCCACCCCACCTGTCGTATTAAGGAACAAAGCATTGCAGACCCCAATGGCGCGCCGAACATTCAACACCCCTGGAGCTTGTACGTGCTCAGACACATATGGAACGGCAAATATCTTTCGATTCGCTTTACAATGGCCTCCGCGCCGCGGCGGCCCACGGCGACAAGTTCAAATAGCAAATCAAACTGGGGTGCTCCATTATAGATAACGTCTGGGGTGAGCGCCCATTGTAGAATTTTGTTCCCCGCGGCCGGAGACCGATTGTGGTCGCAATGCCACTCAGCGCTAGAGGATCCAGAGGGTAGCGAGATGTATTGGGGGAAGTATACTACACTTATCACGGTCGCATACCTTCCTTACCGGTAACAAGCAAAATGGAATACTCCATCTTATCAGGCTAAGCATGTATACGTCAGTGGTGTGCCGAACACGTCTACGAGAGCTTATACGCGCTCAGAAATGGACAGCGATGATCTCGGATTCGCCTTACGATGGTCTCTGCGCCATTATGATGCACTGTCCTTATAACATCTGATCCTCAACATGGGATATGCATTGATAGCGCTCAGTGAAGAATTCGTCCTTCATGCTTGTAGGAACAATGGATAGTAGCGGAAGTTAAGGAATGTCGGACAAGTTTACTGGAGCTTCTGAATTGAGGACCAGTCGATCTATGCACATATGACTCGTTGTATCTTTAAATCTTTAAACGACCTAAAGCATACGCATCAAAACCGCTACACATGATCGCGTCCATTCGCAACATGAAGAATGTCAGGCCCAATACGTCAGATTATGAACCCTGCCCGGAAATTGCCTTTGGTTCAAGGCTTACTAGTACGTGGAACCTCATGGGAGCAAAACTCCACTGGCTCAGGTTTCAACTTAGCTTTTACTGTCTGTGCCTGTTCCGATACAGCTATCCCGTGTGTCCAATCAACAATTGCAGCTGTAGATCCCCACAAGACTTTCCCTGTCTTTCGATCCTGCGGGACATGGTAAGCAAAGTCTTCCTCTTCAAGATTACTAGAAACGCATTCAATGACGTATATGCGGACGGGCATGCACGTACTCGCGTCGCATGCCGTATTTCGTTTTGTAACGGGCGATAGCCTCATCTTTCAGTAACGATATCGCATTGTCAGCGAAATTTAAAAGTTTATGCCTTGGCACACCCTTATAGGGCATGACAATGAAATATGTCTTGAACGGTCCGTGCTTCGGGACAGAGGGCACGTGAGCTGTATCGATTGCGAAGCGTTCGGGGTCGGTCTTGACCCCATAAGCGAGAAACTGTTCAACGAGTATGAGGTTCTTCACTTGATCTACAACTTGGTCATGGATGGCATCATTGTAGGCAGGAATTGCTTTGATGACCGCCACCTCGCCTTTGTATGTGAGCTTGTCTTTAAGCATGTAGACCTGGTTGACAGCGTCTTTGCGACTGATCAACTGTCCTTTATTATTCCATGCCCATTGGACAGTATTGGGACCGCAATTGCAGCACTACGTCAATGAGTGATGGGAATGGTGCAATAAATGGTGCGAGGAAAGAGCCATACGGTATGATCTTCTTCTTCTTGCCCCTTGCGACTTGTATGCTCAGCAACAGGAACGGGCCCCTACGTGGAATAGCGTTGACTGGTTAGTTTAAAGGATGGAGAAAGAATGTACCGTTTGTTTGTTGTTGACTTGAGCTACGGTTTGTTTGTTGGCGTCTTGAGGTGGTTTGCTTTTCCCAGTTGTTTTGCCTTTCTTCCAAGGTGCCCAAGAAGGCCATCGAGGCTGAAGTGACCCAGGTGTGCCTTGGGTGGGCAACGATGTTCTTTTCTAAAAGACGGATCAATATGCCTGCGTGGGGGTTAACAGAGGAAGGTACTTGCCAATATTGATGGCGCTGCGCAAGCGGTATAAATGAACAGGGCAGCAAACACGGCGATTTGAAGACCACGCATTGTGAAAGATGGCAGTGTTTGGTGGGTGAGGACCGGCCTGGGCGGCAGAGGCGAGCATGGTCTTACTTATATACGTGTCCTTGATGAGATCAGGAATGTTTTGATGGAGTGTATCCCCTACTATCCGCTGGGTTTGAAAATGGAGGGGGTGTTTGAAAACTTGAATTTCGCCACCTTCCCGCGGGCTTAGGCCCTCATAATCCTCGGAATAGATGCTTGCAGTATCACACATCTTGTGTTTAACTTTTATTTGAAAAGATTCAACTGGATTGCGCAATAATAGCAAATATAATTGATGAAAAAACTACCAGTGAGTAAAAAATGATGTCTGGGCGATTTTCAGAGCCTCTGTTCATCAAATAAACCAGATAGAAGTCAAGTTCAGACATATAGCTATGCCTATGGAACTTCCCTAAGTTAGAGAATGGCTGTGGCATGCAGGACAGCGGGTTTGAAAAGAGTGTGACCACTCCATGCGAAGCGGAGTCCAAACTTTAATTAGGTCCGTGATCCGTGATAAGATATGTGCACGACGCGCAACTTTAGTAGGACGCGCTAAGTAGGCGGAGATTGAACCGGCATAATGGGAAACGTGACTGATGTGACTCAATCCTTTTTTAAAATTTTTTTTTAATACCAAAGGCTATGAATTGGTCATGTCGACCTATGTACAGCTAGCCCCCAAATGGGTGGCAGACAGAATAATTGTAACTACTTTGTACATAAAAAGCAATGCTGGTCAGTGTAGCCAAGATTTTTATATGTAAGACGGCAGGATCTATACCTGTGCACATCATATGGACAACTAGTGTGAGGCTTTTAGAAGGCCTCCATGGAATTGAGTGAGTGATGAGTAAGGCATGTGTTGGCATGCTGGTGAGACCTAACAAGGCAATGTTCATGGACATGGGTGAGGCACTGGGCTTCAAGGGTGGCCAACTGCTTGGGGGTAAAGTGTGCCCCATAGAAAGGGCAGGATCAGGATATGGTGGAGTGGCTGCCATTGCAGTTAAGACACTTCAGTGTGAGAGGTGATTCACTTTCTTCAGCTGCTGTGTTGTGGGCTGAAGACAGGTGATTGCTGGCACAATATGTGCACCATGGTATATGTGAGACACACTGGTGAGAGGTGTGTCCCCATCAAAGGCATACTCTGCATTGTGGAGTAGGTTTATCTGTTGTCCATGGTTGTGTGTGATGGGGGGTCCCAACAAAGGACATGTTGGTCTGTAGTAGTTGGTGAGCTCTGGAACCTTGTCAGGACTGCCCTAGACACAACCTATCTGACTCGAGCGGTGACTTGTTAGGTCTGAAATGATTCTGATTGCTCTGTAGCTATGTCTAGTGACAATAGACTATCTAGAGACTTAAGAGTCTCCTACGCTAAACTACGGCCCTTATATACCGCTTCCCCTGGTCTGTGCGCAGACAGCGCGCAGCTAAAGTCCCTCAAGCCGGGATCAATGCGCAGCAGCCGTTCTGCGCTCATCTAACCTTCTATGGGGAGTTCCTCTCACACCCAACTCCTGGGTTGTCCGCATTCGGCCTTCCTATTGTTCAGGACTTCGGCCGATTCCCATGCACGCCGTACCGTAGACTCGGTACTCCTCGGCGTTCCCATGTCGCCCCTCAGGCGCCGTGCCGCTCATGATTCCTTTCATGGCGTAGGCCCATCATCGGGCCGCAACTCCTGTCGGCACTCAGTCTATCTCCATAGCCGATGCTGACCTAACCTCCTTCCTTATAGGGACCGCAGTTCACGTAGGCCATCCTCCTAGAGTCCCGTTGCGTAGTCTTGTACATAGACGTTTGAGCTTGATAAAATAGATAAAAAGAAAAGAAAAATATAGTCCGACTCCCCGAGTCCGTATCTTCCGATCTTCTATTGACAGCGTGGTCTCTAAGTGCGTATCTGCATAGTCGTTGTTGTGTCATTACTGTAAAGTTTGAAAATAAGAGGTGTGCTCATAACATCACCCCCCCCTCAAGGCCTCGCGTCCCTCAAGGCTGACGTGGCGGAGTCCACATATCTTGGATCCTCCTTCATTCGTGCATAAAACGCGGCCAAGCGCGCTTGTTGCTCGTTGGGCGACAGCCCAAAATGTTCTGCATCGACGTCCTCGACGTCTTCAATGGTGGTCTTATAGTTGACCAATGGTTTTCTTTGGCGACTTGCGCCCTTGATCCTCCTCTGTCGGTCTTCCTCCGACTCGCTGCTTTCCTTAGCAGCCACGTCCTTCTCCTTTTTCAAGATTTTCTTGGCGAGTACCGCCATATCTTTCTCCTGAGCTCTTTTCTCCTCCGCTAGCTCCTCCGCTTCCGTCGTCTGAGGGAAATTAAGCACGGGTACAGACTGCCCGCCGCGCTCCAGGTTTCTGGAGAATGTCCCATCGGTGTCGTCTGGCAGCTCCATGATTGCTGCCCTTTCGCCTTTCCAATTGCGCCAACGGCGCTCCATATTCTCTAGGTATTTTGGCCCAAAACAGCCATCTTCCCACCCAAACAATCTCTGTCGGTCTTTCCAATGAGTTCCCCGACCCTTGTTGTGCCTTGATGCACTAGTGGGTTGTTTTGGTGTTTTCGGACTCTCCTTTGGTTTTGTTTCGGTGTATTGGATATACAGAATCCCATCTCGAATATTTCTGACGAGTTTGGGAGCGTCGGGATTCGCCTTATGGAATTTCTTTACTATGGCGGGTGCGTTGACGACGTTTTTCACGGGTTCCCAAGTGGCTTCCTCCACTGGGTAATTCTTCCACTTAACGAGGTACTCCAGCCTCGCTCCTCCTCTGCCGCTAACTCGGCTTTCTAGAATTTCTTCCACCTCATATTCCCCTTCTTGGGATTCTTCCACCATTTGCGCGTCTTGGCGCGCTGCTGCTTTTGCCTGCTGTTTTGGGAAAACCGGTTCCCTGTACGGCTTCAAGAGGACTTCATTGAAGACGTTGTAGACCTTCCATGAGGCCGGAATTTTTAGTTTATATGAGGATTCGCCAACTTTGGCAAGCACCTCCAACGGTCCTACAAACTTTCCATCCAGTTTCTTTGTTGCTCGAATTACCGGCAGGTTTTCTGTACTTAGGTAGACTTTGTCGCCGGGTTTGTATTCCACGGCTTGCTTTCGATGTGTGTCATAGCGCTGTTTCATGACCTGCGCTGCCTTTTCCAATGCCAACTTGGCTTTGGCGTGTACATCCTCCAACTCCTTTGCTAACTGTTCGACCGCTACTGCCTTTGGTGCGTAAGTAGGGTCAAGACCTTTATTTGGATGCCGTCCGTAGTTCATGTAGAATGGGGTGAAGCCAGTAGCAGAATGAACCCTGTCGTTGTGGCAAAATTGAGCCACAGATAACCAGTCCGACCAATTGTCTTGTCGGTTGTTAACGAAGATTGTTAAGAACTCTTTCAGTTCTTGGTTCACCTGCTCCGTCTGTCCATCTGTTTGAGGGTGGTAAGCCGTTGATCTGTTGGCTTTAATTCCCAGCATCCCATATAGGTCCGTCATAAATTTTGAGGTGAATTGGGGACCTCTGTCGCTAATAACCTTTCTGGGGAGTCCATGCTCCCTGAATACATTGTCTCGGAACAGCACTGCTGTTCCTTGTGAAGTAATTTCTGACGTAGTTGGTATGAAATATGATTTTTTGGTGAAGCGGTCTACAATGATCAGGACCATGTTGTTTCCTTTGGACTCGGGTAATGGTCCAACAAAGTCGACCGAGATAATTTCCCATGGTTCGGAAGGAACCTCATTTGGTCGTAAAGGCGCTGCTCGGGCAGTCCTGTCTGGCTTTGCTTTCTGGCACGTTTCACAGCCAGGGATGTATCGTTCGATATCTTTTCGCATATTGGGCCACCAGAAATTTCTGGTGAGCGACTCTAGTGTTTTAGCCACTCCTGAATGTCCCCATGAGTGGTGAATAGCGATGATATCTTCCCGCAGTGCCGGTACTGCCGGGACGTATACTCGTCCTTGCCAGGTCACTAATCCTTTTCCAATTTTATATTCCCCTCCAGCGACTTCCAGTCCTTTTACCACCTGAGTTTCCCATTGCCGACGAGGAACTTCTCTGATATCTTTGATGATGTCATCTATTGCCCGATCATCATCAAGGACGTTGATGAAGAGATGTTCTTTGAGGAGAATGATGCCTTCGTTGTCGTTTTCTCCTTTGCTGTGTCCCGCCCGTCGGGATAGTAGATCGGCTTTAGTATTCGACTTGCCACTCCTGTGTTTGATTACGAAGTTGTAATCCTGTAAGTCGGTGACCCATCTTGCCTGACGCCTGTTAAGGTTTTGCGCTTTGCGGAAATATGTTAGGTTCTGATGATCTGTTAGAACCTCGATAGTTTGTTTTGCTCCTTTAAGATAATGCGCCCATTCATAAAAGGCGTGCATTACTGCGAGCATTTCTTTATCATATATCTCATAATTGCGTTCGGCATCGTTAAGCGACTTTGAAATGAAGGCTACCGGTTTCCATAATCCGTCCTCCCTTTGCTGAGACAGGATCCCTCCTATGGCGAAGTCTGAGGCATCCACCTCCACTCGGAATTGTCCTTCTTCATTGGGAATCCGAAGTACAACCTCTTTCGCAATTGTTTCTTTAAGCCTATCAAAGGCTTCGTCCTGTAGCTGTGTCCACAGCCATTCCTCTTTGCCAGTAAGCCGTGTCAACGGCTTTGCCAATTTTGCGAAATCTTTTACAAATCTCCTATAGAAGTTTACGAAGCCCAGGAACTGTTGGACTTCTTTTTTACACTTGGGCGTCGGCCACTCGGATACTGCTTTTACTTTTGCAGGATCCATCCGTACTGTGTCCTTTCCGATAATTACTCCTAAAAAGTCGATCTCGTTTTTATCAAAGAAACATTTTTCTGGTTTCAGAGATAACTTGTGTTGTCCTAGCTTTTCTAGGATGCGGTTCACATGCCTCGTATGTTCTTCTTGATTTTTGAAAACACCAGGATATCGTCCATGTAAATAACTACCCATCCTTCTGCGATTTCGACTCTGAATATGTCGTTCATCATGGTTTGGAAGGTAGCGGGTGAATTAGTTAAACCAAAGAACATAACAAGTGGTTCGAATAGCCCTCGATTAGTTCTGAAAGCGGCCTTCCACTCGTCTCCCTCTTTGATACGAACATTGTTGTATCCCCAACGTATGTCCATTTTCGAAAATACTTTGGCTTGGGATAGCTGGTCCACAAGCTCGCCTATGAGGGGTAAAGGATAACGGTTCTTGACCGTCATTTCGTTTAGCTTCCTGTAATCTTGTACAGGCCTAAGTTTTCCATCCTTTTTCTTGACAAAGAAGAAGGGAGACGCCATTGGCGATTTGCTAGGTTGGATTCGTCCAGAATCCAAATTCTCTTTCAGGAACTCGTCCAGTTGTTGCTGCTTGTCCCTGTTTAAGGGGTAAATTTTGCAGTCTACTGGAGTCGAACCAGGTATTAATTCAATTGCGTGGTCCCATCGTCATCTCGGTGGGAGTTCATCAAAGGTTTCTTTTTCGAAGACCTTTCTGTGTTTTAAGTAATGGTAGGGGACTGCCTCCTCCAATGTTCGTTTCTTTTCCATTTTCGCTTGTTCCGCAGCTATCTTTGTGGCGGTTGATGCAAAAGCTCGGACTCACAACTCGGGCTCTCCGATATGAACAGCTAGAAGGCGATCCCCTTCATGCAGGTAATATGCAACGTCCATCTCGTCCTCCGGTTCTTGTACTGAAGATGGTTTCCAGCAGGTTCCCGGACAGCGGTTGAACTCTAAGGATTTCTTTTTCCAGTTAATAGTTGGATTGTGATGCTCCAACCAATCATGTCCCAGGAATAGGTCTGTTTTGCTGAGCGTAGCGACAGCACAGTCCATTATCTCTTCATGGGATCCTATCCTCAGTTTGAATTGGACGAAATATTCCACACTGCCCGATCCGTTTCGTGTGCCATCTGCGTTATACACCGGTATAGGACGCAACAATTTCTTTTTGTTCATTTTGTGTTTTTCTACAAAGTCCTCACTTATACATGAGGCGGTGCATCCGGAATCCAGCAACATAGTGACGTTTGTGGACTGGAAGGTGTCCATGGTGGTGAGTGTCCCTTTCAGGTCTAACTCCTGCTTCCCAATTCCTTGTACTACTTTTTCCCTCAAGTGTACTAGGTTCCATAGGGCATCGGTTTCTGATAAGGCGTTTAACTGTTGGACCAGTTTCCCATTTACTTCGTTTACTCGTTTGTCGTCTACCCACCGGCGTAGACACTCTATTGCCGTTTGTTCATCCTGCTGCCAGATTCGTCTTAGCACCCATGGCGGCGTCCACGTTTTTAATCTTTTCTCGGGTTTTGCACTCATTTCTAAGTTCCTTATGTGATGTACGTTCCCTTTGCATTCATAAAGTAAGGCATGCATGTTTATTTGGGAATCTACAGGTACTGGTACATCACTAAGGGAACTTGAACCAGAGGCCAGTGAGACAGAGCGCTTGTCTACTGGCTTTCGCCAAAATCCGAGATCTCCTCTATTTTGGCACATCCTTCTGGGGTCGTTTCCCCTGAGCTGCCGCTGCGTTTAATCGCGCTGGTTGCTCGTATAACTTGTTTGCCTTTATCTCCGGCCATGATTCTTTTTCTTTCTCCACACCTTTCCGTTGGGTGTCCCTTTTTTCCACAGTTGGCACATTCGGGTATGACTCTTTCTCTGAGTCGTGGACATCTCCACTTAGTGTGTCCTTCATTCTGACAATTATAGCACCACAATTTCGTACGTGGTTTCCTGTCTACATCCATTGCATTGGGATCTCGACTACCAGATGCGAATGGAGCTGGTGCTTTGTATTGGTACTGAGGATGAGGATTCGTACTCGGAGTTTGTTCTCGGTACTCCTGACGTGTCTTTGCGAAGCCGTAAGTTTCGTTGGCTTTTCTATATGCCCGTGCAAGGGCCGTGACTCACGTCTGTATCTGTTGCAATGTCGCGTTATCGGGTAGTCCTCCATATCGAATTAAATCTCGTCCAAGAGCAGGGTTAAGGTTGTTCTGGAACTGCGAAATTAAAGCTGCATCATTCCAGTCTGTCAACAAAGTGAGAGAGTTGAACTTGATGATGTAATCCTCGACTATCATCGTTCCTTGTCGCAGTTTCAATAAGGTTTCGATTGCCTTTTCCTTCGTTTCCGTAGACATGAAGAAATCATGCATTTGGTTTTTGAAGTCGGTCCAGTCCGTGAACGGGAATTGATTGACTAATGGCCTTCGTATCCATGCTCGATTATCTTCAGTTGACTCTCCCTCATTCAGCTGCTGCCAGTTGAGTTGTGCATCCCATCCACTGTTGTCTATTTTATCCTGGAACTCTTGCAGTGCTTCCTGAAGTGCTTTGAGTTTAACACCACTCCAATCAGCTGCTCTATCTCCTTCCCGCCTTTCATCCGGTACAGGCATATGGAAATCATTCGTTTAGGGTCCGTTTCTCTTGACAACATAAAATAGGTTCCCATTTGTCGCAGCCATCCATCCACTGTTCTGGGATCGCCCTGATAGTAGTCGGGCATTTCGGCTTTAGTTAAGGGTCCCGGCTCGGGACGCGAACTCCTCTGATATTCATTGATGATAGCAACAAGAGCTTGTCCTGCACTGGTAACGGCTTGTTGTCTCGCCTCCTCCTGACGATGAATCTCGTTTTCTCGTGCTGCTACTGCTGCAGCTGATTGAGTATCTGGAAGAGACTCCAGTGTTTTGGAGTCTGCCCAATGGTTCCTCCATCCGAGTAATGCGTGGTAGGTTTGAGTAATCATGTCAACCGTCAATCGGAAAGGTCCTGCTCCAAGTGTATAGTGTCCCATGCCTTTTTGATTTAGGCACTCGACGTGGGACCATCCTTTTATGTTACTGTTATATCTTTGAATGTGTAACGTGGTGGAGCCGAGATAGGATTTTTGGATTATAGTGGTGACTTTTTCCTCTCGAAGGTTCTTGTCCCAGTTGCAGATTTCTTGTATCTGCGGATAGGCCGGCCATGCGAATTCATCCCAGTAATCTTTCTTTATCAATACCAGGTAACAGTATCCTGGTATGGCAGGGTGCAATCCGCTATCTGTCCATGACATCTTTGGGTATGGATAAGGAAGCCATAATTCTTTTTCAACGTTCCTTCTCCGTTGATCAATGTGTCGTTTCTTGTGGGCATTGTTCGCCTCCTGAGGGTACTCCTCGGTTGATAGCCAATCTGCTTTTGTGGGAACTCCACCATTCCAATGTGCCGCGTCCCCGCCAGCATTAATAACTTTGGCCTTGCTTTCTCCACCAGCTAGTGCTGCCGCTGCGTACGATCGCGCTGGTTGCACTACTGGTTTTGATTTGATAATTTCCGGGTATGTTCGTCCGGTCGTCTGTTTAAAATAGGAAGTGCGTATGTTGCCATTCATGGCATGCATCCAAGCATTCCAGTCTTCGTGTGACATGGTCATGCCTTCATGGGCATATAGTTCTTCTACATGATGAGCGCTTTGAAGTCGCTCCTTCGCCACTCGATATTTCATTATTGCCTTGTCGCCATTGTTGATTATCATCAACCATTGATTGTATTTAGACGAAACAAGGGCAAGCCAGATAGGGTTAGAGGTGTCGCCTTTGTATTGATCCTCCAATAATGTCATGAGAGTCTGGTACTCTCGTTCTGCTTTGCGCATGGCGCGTTCAGCTCGTAGTACGGCTTTGCTTGCCGCTCGTTCTGCCAGAAGGGCCTCCCATGCTTCCTTCTGTTCGAGCTCTTGACTGAGCTCTCTTTCTCGTAATAACTTCTGCGCCTCCGCGCGTTCCCTCTTCCGCTCATCTTTGCGGTATCGCCAGTACAATCTGACGTGGTTGTCATAATGGCGCACGATGGTGTCGCCGATAAAGGTTGGTGTCCTAACGAGGACAAGTTCAGTGGTATCGACCCAGTCCGCTTCAAAGATTTGGCCAATCTCTGAAAGTGTCGCCTGGGCGTATGGGAGTACGTATTGGAAGTGGTAATTCATTTTTATGATGAGGGAAGGTAGGTCGTTCCTGTAAAACAATCTTCAATCAAGTTCAGGCCCTCCACTGACACTTGATCCGTTCGTTCGGCAGTCGGTTTAATCCGCGCCTGTCGATGACGTTTCCTGGGAAACAGGAAAGATACTGTCTGCAGTGTCGTGGGTCCGCAAGCTATCTATTGGGTGCACCCGGCAATTCGCCTCACTATCTTTGTGCCTAGTTATCACCCCGAAATCAGGTAGGGGTGCTAGTACAGGGAGTATGTGAGGAACTTGGGTTCAGCCTTGATATGCAACACCAATAGAATTGTTTTGCTCGTTCCTGAGCTTTTCCGCAATAAAGGTATACTAAACCCAGGGCGCGTCTATGGTCTCCTGCCTACGCTTCACCCCAGCGAACTAGTATTCTCGTCCTTTACTGTTTGTAGCCTACCCAAGCTTGGGTTTGTCGCCAGGCCCCTGTGGGCATATTGAGGACACTTAAACAGTGCCCGTTGACAGTGGTCTGTCGAAATCGAAGTCGCCGACGGTCCTGGGATAATCAGGTTACAACCGCCAAAGTATGTCGTGGTCGACGTCGCCAACGGTTCCGGGATAATCGGATTACAACCGTCAAAGATGAAAACTAGGCCGTTGAATGTCCTTTGCAGCTATGAGCGGCGTGCTCGGTGCTGGACAGCTAGCAACGGGGTAGAGAATAAAGTCTCTAGATTATGTCAGGACTGCCCTAGACACAACCTATCTGACTCGAGCGGTGACTTGTTAGGTCTGAAACGATTCTGATTGCTCTGTAGCTATGTCTAGTGACAATAGACTATCTAGAGACTTAAGAGTCTCCTATGCTAAACTACAGCCCTTATATACCGCTTCCCCTGGTCTGTGCGCAGACAGCGCGCAGCTAAAGTCCCTCAAGCCGGGATCAATGCGCAGCAGCCGTTCTGCACTCATCTAACCTTCTATGGGGAGTTCCTCTCACACCCAACTCCTGGGTTGTCCGCATTCGGCCTTCCTATTGTTCAGGACTTCGGCCGATTCCCATGCACGCCGTACCGTAGACTCGGTACTCCTCGGCGTTCCCATGTCGCCCCTCAGGCGCCGTGCCACTCATGATTCCTTTCATGGCGTAGGCCCATCATCGGGCCGCAACTCCTGTCGGCACTCGGTCTATCTCCATAGCCGATGCTGACCTAACCTCCTTCCTTATAGGGACCGCAGTTCACGTAGGCCATCCTCCTAGAGTCCCGTTGCGTAGTCTTGTACATAGACGTTTGAGCTTGATAAAATAGATAAAAAGAAAAGAAAAATATAGTCCGACTCCCCGAGTCCGTATCTTCCGATCTTCTATTGACAGCATGGTCTCTAAGTGCGTATCTGCATAGTCGTTGTTGTGTCGTTACTGTAAAGTTTGAAAATAAGAGGTGTGCTCATAACAAACCTGCTCAATCATTGAAGATCTCACACTTGACAGTGCCGGAGAGGGACAGCATGTCCCATCTGCTTGGGGAAAACAAAGGTTGGGGCCTTGAAAAAGACTACATCAGCCCATTTGGGGTGGGCTGTGATGCATGTTACAATTTCTACACAAGATCTACATCGCTTACTTACTTTCATCATCACATTTCATTACTTTTTTCAACTACCTGTTTTACTCCTTGTTTTACTTCCTTTTATACCTTCTCATTGTTCTCTAGACAGTATATAAACCCACTCATGTACTGTAGTTCTTTAGTTCCAACTTAGTTGAGTATTGCTCTCACCTGAATGATCCAATCACTCTCCTCTTCCTCTTCCTCTTCCTCACCCTTGTCACCATCTAGTACAATGACAAGATCATCTTTGTCCATTGACTGGGAGTAGACCAAGACTCTATTTGTCACTAGTGACCCAGAAATGACACTGAGGGCATTGACCTTAACACAAGTTGGAACTCACCAAACTGCCTAGTGCATCACCACTAGCTAGACAACATTGATCTGAAATGACCAGAAACCAGACTCTCCAGGGAGAGACCACTGAATGATTCCTTTTTCTACAAAGGAACATACTATCTAGAAAGACAGGAGCTCTTTTTCTCAATGTTACATAAATGTTGGGAATTTCAAGGAGTAGGAAAAAACAAGAACACCCCAGTACCTGACAAATACTTTGAGGGGAATTACACCAAAGGAGACAAACATGCACTACCTGGGAAACTCTGGGTCAATTGGAGAAATGAACAGAAAGAACCAGAAGAAGAACCAGAACTATACTTCAAAAGACCAAAAGAAACTCTCTGGTGGGAAGAATACTGTAACAATGAATTCAATTTTGATGACACCAATCCATATTACACTCTTACTGAGGAAACTATAACTGGGTGGTATACCTTTGTGGAACAAAAACAGATCGAACATGAACTAGGAAACCCAAAACCCAAAACTGTTATGAGCATAACTCACTCCATTCAATTTTCACAGTAACGACGTCAATGACACTTACGAAGATACGGACTTGAGGAGTAGGGATATATTTTTCTTTTCTTTTTATCTATTTCATTGCACTCAAATGATTAGATACAGGGCCTGGGCAATACTATGGTTGCAGAGATTGGCTATGTTAGGACTGCAACCCTTATAAGGAAGGTGGTTAGGTCAGCATCGGTTATGGGATACACTGAGTGCCGACAGGGACAACAGCCCAATGATGGGCCTACGCCATGAAAGGATACATGAGTGGCATGGCACCTGAGGGGTGACATGGGAATGCTGAGATGTACCAATGACTAGGTACTGGCATATGTGGGAGTTGGCCGAGAATGCAGAACAATAGCATTGCTGAATATGGGGAGACAGTGTGTTGGTGTGGGAGGATAGTCCCAGGAATGGTCATATGGGCATAGATCGGCTGCTGTGCATTGATCCCAGCTTGAGGGACTTTAGCTGCACACTGTCTGCGCACAGACCAGGGAAGAGGTATATAAGGGTTGTCATCTTAGGTAGCAAGTCCCTAAGACTCTAGATAGTTTGTGTCCTAGACACTTCTTCTTGAGCAACAGTTTCATCTTTGGCTGAACAAGCCATCCCATCTAAGGTTTTGGGTTGTGTTTAGGGTCGTCCTAACATAATCTAGAGTCTTTACATCTCTACCCCATTGGTCTTACAGCACTGAGCATGCCTTGCTCATCGTTGCTCACAGTGCCAATGGCCTAGTTTTTATTCTGAGAGGTAGTAACCACACAGCCCACAACCTCTCCAGGTGACATCAACTACAGCACACACACTGTCAACAGGTCACGAATGAGTGATCCTCAATACGCCCAGTTAGGGCCTGTCTACCCAACAGTTATGGAAGAGAATACGAGATCACTCAGGTGTTAGTGTAGGCAGGAGCCCATAGATGTGCCTGGGGTAACATATACCATAATTGCAGAAGAGCTCAGGGAATGAGCGAAACAAACCAGCTGTTAGTGTGTATCAAGGCTGAACCAAAGTCCCTTCATACCCTCTGTACAAGCAACCCCTACTTTGTTATCAGGGTTGATAACTTGGCACAAGGACATTAGGGTGAATTGCCAGGCACATGCAGTTGGAAGCATCAGGTTCCCATGACAATCAGACAGTAACCCTCTTGTTTCCCAAGAGGCATCATTGACTGGTGTGGATTTATTGCCAGAAGAACGGATCAAGTGTTGGTGGAGGCCTGAACTTGGTTGAAGATTTTTTACAGCGAGACAAACAACGAGCCACGATGCAGTGCTCATTTACCTACATTTTACCCTACACCCAGGCGACACTCTCGGAGATTGGGTGCATCTTCGAGGTGGACTGGGTTACCATTGATGACACAGTCCAGATGGGACTGAGAATTTATCAGGGACACAGTCATCCGCCGATACAATAACCACATCCGGTTGTGGTGGAAACACCGGAAAGAGTCACGATGACTCGAGTGCACTCAGGCGCAGACACTCCTCAGGCAATGCGAAGCTGAACAGGAGTTAGAACAGAAGGAAGCCTGGGAGGCTTTACTTATGGAGAGAGCAGCCACTTGAGCAGTCTTATGAGCAGAACGTGCAATGAAAAAAGCAGAGAGGGAATACCAAACCCTCATGGAGTTGCTGGAAGTCCAATATAAAGGCGACACCTCCAACCCAATTTGGTTAGCCCTGGTATCATCAAAGTACAACCAGTGGCTCATGTTAATAAACAATGGCAACAAGGCTATCCGGTGTTACTGGGTAGCAATAGAACGACTACAGTGTGTGCACCACATACAAGAATTGTACAAGCACAAGGGCATGACTATGAGTCATGAGGATTGGAACATGTGGATGCATGCAATAAATGGAAACATATGGGCAAACCGCTACGCTAAATGGAAGTGTGAGCAGGAGGAGGAGGAATGCCACAGGGGAATCAGATTCGATCCCCTTCTTATTACAAAGCCACCTGGGGCTATTATCGCCAGGACACCAGAATGACTTCTCACCGAGCCATGACACTATCTCTGCTCTATTGGGATGGATCACTTTCTCAAAGAAGTTGGGGAGGACTCGTGGAATGATCACAAGGCCAGACTGCTGGGATGGCGTGCAAGTGTCAAAGTGCACCTACCAGGGCCAAGAGCTCAAAGTCCCATCGCACCAAACCAGTGGAGAGAGAATGGGTACTGCTACATGTACCTGTTCAAAGAGGAGTACTACGACAAGTGCAATTGGCCAGCATGGCCTACTCTCTATGACATGGTCAACTGGGAACTGGAGCTAAGAGATGACATGGTGGTCTTCGCCATCCAGGATAGCATCCAACCTGGGCAGTGCCACATAGTTGAGGAGTCAGCTATACGTCGAGACGACATCGAGTATACCTGGGACGAGTTGGTGGACCTTCACAAGGTCTCCCACTATACATGGATGGTGCACTTTGGAGGACAGTCAAAGTCCAAGCGCAGAGCAGCTCAACAGAAGCTTGCTCAAACTCCAATCAAAAGGGTCAACCTCAGGACAACAGTCACGGCTGAACAAGCATACACAGAGGCAGCTGGACAAACATACCCAGCAGTGGTGGAACCCAAACCAGTTGTGCAACCAGCGCGATCATATGCAGTGGCAGCACAGGCTGGAATGGAAAACAAAGCCTGAGTCGTCACTCAGGGAGGTGATGCAACACATTGGAATGGTGGCGTAGCCACAGCAGTGGATTGGCTCTCAAATGAAGAGTACCCGCAAGGAGCAAACAATGCTCACAAGAAAAGAGAAATTGAGCAGTGGAGGAGGATTGTTGAAAGGGAGGCATGGCTGCCTTACCCTTACCCAAAAATGTCTTGGGCCAACAGTGGTTTTAACCCTGACATTCCAGGGTACTGTTACCTGGTCCTAATTAAAAAACAGTACTGGAACAAATTCTTGTGGCTGGCTTACCCACAGATACAAGAAATCTGTACTTGGGACAGGAACCTACAAGAGGACGATGTGACCACCATCATTAGGAAGTCATACACACAGGACACCTGCGAGAAGTCACCGACTTCTTAAGGCCATCCTTGAGTTGTCCAGGCATGGTCTGCTCTAGACTCGTACCAGTGGACTATGTTTTCGACGTCCTTTTGTGCAGTGTCTATGTGCCATCGTACGGAGTCGAGGGTGACTTTCAGTTGACGAAGTTCTCTGAGTGCTAGATCTCGTTCGGCGTAGGTCATGGCGTTGGGGTCGGTGGTGAGAGTAAGTCCTACGAGGGCTCCAAGTGGGGCGGAGAGGTCCCGGAGATTGGCCGTAACATACGAGGCTTCCAGAGAGGCGGCGGCGACGAGGGGGTTCGATCTGGGGATAGGTGTGGGGATGACTTCTTCTTCGATGGGTGGCTCCTCGACAAGTTCGGGCGGGTGAACGTGTAAGTCGTTGTCGGTATGGATCGCCGTTTCGGTCTCGATGAAGATTTCGAGGGGTGGTGTGAAGACATCGAATTCGGGGATTTTCTCGGGACAAGAATAGGCGAGGACGAGGGTGGCGAGGAGGGTGGCGAGGATGAGTCCTCCGATGAGGGCAGAGGGGATGAGAACAGAGATGAGGGCGACGAGGATGGCGACAAGCGAGAACATTTTTGTATCTGTGACGTTGGTTGGAAGGCCAGGAAGCAGGAATCTCGTTCTTTTATAGGTCGACTTCGTCGAAATATTCCACGTCCCAGAATGAATTGTCTGCGTCAATAGAGAGGATGTTTCGTAAGAGTTGATCGGCCAATGCTTCTGGTCTGGGAGTATTAGGTCGCGTGGGAGGATTTTCAGTTAAATATGGTTCGTGTAGTGGTCTAGGCGGAATTCGATGCGTAATCGTCCCCTGGTTTGTGTGATGAATGATGCCTGTGATCATTGGGTATCCAGGTTCCCATTCGAAGTCACGGTAGTGGGGGTGGTGGTAGTGGATTCGGGTATGGTGGTGGTATCCCTCCGTGTGGGATGTATAGGTAGTGCGGGGGTAGGTTAAAGTTCAGCGGTCCGCTGGATGGGAAATTGATTTTGTCTGGGAATAGTGCCTCTGTTCGGCGTAGGCAGGTCACTCCCGCCGCTTCCAGGTCTCTTGTTCGATCAATGATCCATGAGGCCAGTGCTCTTCGTGCTTGTCTGACGTGGTGATCTCTGCGGAGGGCGTTGGTTGGCGTCTGGGAGTCAGGGCTGATCTGTGTTTTATATACTGGGTATAGTGACGGTATTTTTGTTCGGTAGAGCAGGATTTTGCGTATTTCGATGAAGGCTGTTCCTATTGCGCGTCGTCCTTGGTGAGGATGGGTTCGATTAGGGAGTTGGATGATTAGGTGTCTAAGTTTCGGGATAGATTGTCTGGGAGAGAATCGGGAGTAGGGGGAAGCGATGTTTTTGGTATGTCTAGTATTCTGTCTGAGGATCTGTTTGTTGCGATATTGGACCATGGTTTTCATAGCAGGTTTCGGCGGTTCTTATACGCTCTAAGGATGTCCGCAGCGTTTTTTAGATTTGTTTCAGGTTCCCATGAGTTTTCGTTCGGTCCATACCCTTTCCATTTGACTAGGTATTGATAGCCGGTTCCTCGTTTTCTATGTGTGATGATTGCTTCTATTTCAAACTCCTCTTGTCCGTTGATGAGATCAGGGGGTGGTTTCATGAAGTTCGGTCCGTGACCGTTGTTTCTTTATACGGAGTTAACAATGTAGTATGAAACACAGGGTGAATGCGCCATTGTTTGGGGAGTTTCAGTTTGTAGGTGACAGGTCCTAGCACTTGCTCAATCGTGAAGGGTCCTTCTCTTTTGGGCGCTAGCTTCCTTGACTCATAGGGTATTCGGAGGTTTCGATTTTCGAGCCAGACTTTGTCTCCTTTCTCGAATCTGATACTTTTGTCTTTTGTTCTGAGCTGCTACCATTTGTCTAGCGAGTTCGTGTGCAGCGAGTGCTTCTTCTCTAGCCTTTTGTAACATTCGTAGTCGGTTCTCAGCTGCTGGGGTCGTCATGGGGGGTGCAGCTGTGGGAATAGCGAACAGGGGTCTATTCCGTACATCAGCTGAACTGGTGATGCTTTGATGGTATCATGGTGTCGGTTATTGTGAGCGAATTCCGCAATTGGCAGTAGCGATTTCCATCTGTGCGGTTCGTTTGTGCAGAACATTCGGAGGTAGACTTCTAGTTCTTGATTGACTCGTTCTGTCTCGCCATCTGTCTGGGGGTGGTAGGCTGTGCTCATTCTATGGTTTATTCCCAGCGCTTTTCCTATTTCTCGGAATACTTTAGATGCGAACTGCGGTCCTCTGTCAGATATGAGGATATCCGGTAGACCGAATCGTTTGAAGTTTTCGTTTATGTATAGGTCTGCGGTTCCTAGTGCATCGATCGTTTTGTGACAAGGGGAAAAGGTTACCCCCTTTGTAAGTCCATGGTCCACCGTGACCATGATCGAGTCGAAGCCGTCGGCGATTGGTAAGTCTGTGATGAAGTCAATTGTGACTTGTTGGAAGGGTCGGGTGGCATTAGATTTGATCGGTTGTAGGGCAGGGGTGTTGGGGTGAGTGTTTACTTTCATTTGCTGGCAGAGCGCAGCATCCTTCGATCCATTCTCTGGTATGCTTGTTCATTCCGGGCCACCAGTAGTTTCGTTTGAGTAATTCTAGAGTTTTAAATCGTCCGGGGTGCCCTGATGTAGGTGATTCATGCGTTAGTTTAATGAGTTGAGTGCGCAATCCATCTTGATCGGGTACATAGGTTTTTCCTTGGTAATGTACGATGTGGTCGACATATGTCCAGTCTTGCAGCTTCGATTTTATTGGTGGTGCTCGATGATTTTGGATTACTTCGACTAGTATTTGTCCAAAGTCGTCTTTGATCATGCCTTTGCGCAACTTCTCTGCTAGGTCGTCTGCTATAAGCCTGATGAATCGTTCAGGTGGTAACACCGTGGTTTCTTCTGGGATGTCGTCCGTTCCAATGTGGTCTGGTCGTCGAGATAGGGCATCTGCTTCAAACATCTTAGTTCCAGGGACGTGCTCTATTCGGAGATCGAATTCGCTTAAGAAGGAGGACCATCTGGCTTGTCTGGGGGTGAGGCGTTGTGGGGTTCGATAAAAGGATAGATTCTTGTGATCACAATGAACGATGGTGGTATGAGGTGATCCGTGAAGAAGGTGTCGCCATGCTGCAAGTCCTTTGACGATTGCCAGTAGTTCCCTGTCGTAAATCTGATAGTTTTGCTCTGTCGTGGTTAGGGCGTGTGAGATGAAGCCGCAAGGGTGCAGGAGTCCTGCTTCATCAGCTTGTTTCAGTACCGCTCCTGTTGCTTTATTTGAGGCATCGGTTTGTAGGATGAATGGTCGGGTGACATCTGGCATTCGGAGTACAGGGGCTGTTGTAAAGCGTTTCTTTAGGGTGTTAAACGCCACCTGTCGTTCTGGTGTCCAGAGGAACGCTTCATCTTTTTTTGTGAGATCAATAAGTGGTCGAGCGAGGGTTGCGAAGTTCCCAATGAATCGTCGGTAGAAATTTCCAAATCCTAGGAAGGATCGTACTTGCTTGACTGTTGCTGGTGTCGGCCAATCTGCTATTCCTGCCTAGTTTGATCGGGTCCATTGTTATCTCCCCAGGTCTAATGATCATTCCGAGGAATTCAATTTCCTTCGTGCAGAACTTGCATTTTTCGAGTTTGAGGAATAAGTCGTTTTCTTTTAGTCGTTCTAGGACGCGTTTTGTCCGGGTTTCTAAGTCTTTGGGTGTTGTTCCACATATAAGAATGTCGTCCATGTAAATGATTAACCATCCTTCGTTGATCATGTCTTGGAAGTATTCATTCATCATTGTCTGGAACGTAGATGGGGAATTGCATAGGCCAAAGAACATGACTGTTGGTTCGTATAGTCCTTTGTTCGTTATGAAGGCTGCTTTCCATTCATCTCCTTCTTTTATCCGAACGTTGTTGTATCCCCATCGGAGGTCTAGTTTTGTGAAATATTGAGCGCCGGATAGTTTGGTCATTAGATCAGAGATCAATGGTAATGGGTATGCATTCTTTATTGTCCATTCGTTCAGGTATCGGTAGTCTTGACATGGCTGGAGCACTCCGCTTTCCTTTTTTGCGACGAAGAAGAATGGCGAGGCTTGTGGGGATTTGGATGGTCTAATGTATCCTTTAGCTAGCTGTTCTGTGATCCATTCGTCGAGGGATGATTGTTCTTTTATCGATAGTGGGTAGATTTTGCTGACTTTTGGGGTAAATCCGGTTTTGAGATCGATTGCATGATCCCAAGTGCGTCTGACTGGGAATCGTTCTGAAGGCGCCTTTTCGAAGGTAGATTTCCATTCTTGGTACTCGTCTGGTAGCGTCGTTATGGTCTCTTTGCGTAGTGTATGTTCTAGCGCTTGTGATGCCGAAGTTTTAACCCTGATCCAGTATTCGTCGATTTCCTGATCCAGGTTTCTTTCTATCTGCTTTGTCGGTTTGTGTTGATCGAGCTCAAGGGTTCCGTTCCTTCCAGTTTATTCGTTGGGTTGTGTTTTTCTAACCAGGGGAGTCCAAGTATGAGTTTTTGATCTCCCAGTTTAGTGATTAGGAAGTTTGTTTCGATTTGTAGATTTCCGATGTGGTAGGGAATCTTGACTTTATGTGTGATCATCCCATTTAAGTTTACTGTTCCGTCGGCGTTTTTAACTCGTATTGGTTGAATTAGTGGTTTCTTGTTCATGTTTCTTGTTATAGTTTCGTCGATGAAGTTTCCTTCTGCTCCGCAGTCAACGAGGGCAGATATCTCAGCGGGTAATTCGGGTGATTGGACAGTTATTGAGAGTCGTTGATTATTATTCGATCTTACTATTACAGAGTCGAGTGCTAACTGTCCATAATCGTTCTTGGAGGTTCCAACCGCTTTCTGGTTCCTCCGCTTTAAAAACCCTCAGTTTCCAGGTCGGTGAGGAGAGTTTCTCGTTCCTCTGTGCTGAGCGCCGCAATCATAGTGCGAATTTTCTTAGCATCGTTATCCTCAGTGATTGTTCTGGTGAATCGTCCTGAAGGGGGCGGGTTCCTGGTAGTATCTTTCTTTGGGCAGTTTCGGGATAAATGACCGATGGTTCCGCATCTGAAACATTTCCCAGAACGCATATACTCTTCTCGTTGCCCATCAGTAAGGCGTCCGGTTTGTATGGCATGGATTGTTTTAGGTCCCCCTGTTTTATTGAATCGGCGCCCTGTATCAGTTTTTCCTAATGCCTTCATCATTTCCCATGCTGCATTGAGTTGCTCCGCTTTTCTGTAGGCGTCTGTGATGTTTTTAAAGTCGCCTTGTCCTTCAAGGATCTTGGCAGCAATGGTGGTTGGTAGGCCTCGGACGAATGCCTGAAGTTGGGCGGTAATTCCGGTTAGTCCGGAGGATCCTATGAGCATTCTAAATTTTCGGACGTAGATCGGGACAGTGATCTCTCCTCCAACTCGTAATTTAGTGAGCTCATTTAGTGCCCTAACTGCAGTATTGATTTCTCCCCAGTCGTCGAGGAATCGTTTGACAAAGGTGTCATAGTTTTCCCAAGTAAGTCCATCTTTTTCGTCCAGTTGATCGCGGATTATTTCTTTCCAGTCGTCTAGTTCCTTTCCTAGGCATTGGAGGACGTATCTGATTTTCTTCTCATGTTTTCCTTCATAGTTGTGGGCGTTTATTGCAAAGAAATCGCTAAACCAGTTGATGAACGATTTAGCTTCGGTCCGGTCTCCTGTGAAAATTCGTGCTGAGACTGGTTTGATGTCTCCTCTAGGGGCCTCGGTGGTTTCAGTGTTAGTTGCCATTTGTTTTGTGTCAGTTTCGGCGTCTGTTTCAGGTCTCGGGTTTTCTAGTTCGTATTCAATTTGTTTTTGTTCCAAAAAGGTGTTCCACCCTACTATGGATGTTTCGGAAAGAGAGTAGTATGGATCAGTGCCGTCGAACTCGAATTCTGCGTCGCAGTACTCTTCCCACCAAAGGGTTTCTTTGGGTCTTTCGAAATATAATTCTGGTTCTTCTTCTGGTTCTTTTTGTTCGTTTCTCCACTCAACCCAAAGCTTTCCAGGTAAAGAGTGTTCGTTTCCCTCGATGTAATCCCCTTCGAAGTATTCGTCAGATACTGGGGTGTTCCTATTCTTTCCTACTCCTCGAAATTCCCAACGTTTATTTAATGTTGAGAAAAAGAGCTCTTGTCCTTCTAGATAATATGTCCCTCTAAAGAGAAAGGAATCGTTCGGTGGTCTCTGGTTAGAGAGTCTGGTTTCGGGTCGTTTCGGATCTATGTTGTCTAGCTAGTGACGATGCACTAAGCGGTTCAGTGAGTTCCAACTTGTGTTAGGATCGATGCCCTTGGTTCGTTATCGAGTCAACAATGACGACTAAAGTCTCGGTCTAATCCCAGTCACTGGACAAGAGTGCTGTTCGACGTCGTGCTAGGCAGCGACGAAGGTAGCTCGAGCGATAGAGAGGACGAGAACGAGAGGGTTGTTCAGTAAAGGACAATACTCGATTAAGTTGGAACTGAAGTACTACGGTACATGCGGGGGGGGTTTATATACTGTCTAGAGAACAATGAAGAAGTATAAAAGGAAGTGAAGCGAGGGACAGTCCAGGTAGATGAAACAAGTGTCAAAGCATAGCGACGAAGTGAAGAAAGGCTAAGTAAGCGTAAGAAAGAAAAGGTTGTAACACAACTCTCCTCTCTACCCGATCGCACCCTCATCTCAGGTGATATTGGGTTGCGACCTTTGCACTGTAACACAACATCAAAGCCTCAGTGGCACGGTTCTCGTCTCAGACACGAGCGAGCATGGCTGACGTGCCCAGCTCGATGACCTCATGCTACCGCGTGCCGAAGTGGCAAACATAGCTAGACGCTAGCTGCTGCCATTGCGGTACATTTCCTATTGCATTTATTTGTTATTCTCCAATTACTATGTGCCCCATGACATCCTTAAATTATGCAAACTTCTCATGAGTTCAACTCATTTGATGCTGGTGATGCCCACCTGCACTATTCTACTGTCTATATACCAACGCAAGGGTTAGCATATAGTCTAATATCACCAGCAAAATATCATACATATGACCATGAGGAAGACCAAGGAACAACATCCAAGATAGATCTCCGTTACTGTCTCTATACTCCATCTTGTGAGCCATTAGTCCAAAAGGAACCAACCGGTAATATGTCATCTGTGATCCTCCATGTTCAAATATAGTATTCATCGTGTGCAATTGTGGTCCATAATTACTCGATTGAAAAGTTACTTCAGTCCGCTAAATAACAAGTGCCAGTTCAGCCTCATGATTCAAAGGTGGCAGGAGAAAATGCAACAGCATTGACACACCTGACCCAAATGGTCTTTTATTTCTGACACCATTGGGCTCCACGAGCTAGCAAAGGACTGAGACTAAAGTAAAGTTTAGCTTCACGCTCCAAAGTTGACTAGAATAGATGACATGGTATCACGCACTGGAGTGCTGCACAATGCTTGTTGCCAACTATGAACCCTTTCTACTCCTCTATGTGATTCTACAATGTCAACTATCTCCAGATGACCTTGACCAATTGGGCGGTAAACTGTCTTCCATGATCGTCCATTATCATTTGTACCCATGCTTATCCTCAGGCGAATGCCGCCACTTATCATGGATATATTACCAAATTCGACTCTTGTGTTAATTCCCATGTCAGTGCTGGAGCGTCTTCCAAACGAGTTGTTGGCCAAATTAAAGTCCCGCCACTTTGAAAGGCTACCACATCAACTCCTAGTCAGGATACTGGAATCATTGTTGAGCAGGGTTTCATGGGCAACATTAGAGCAACTTCCTACATCGCTTTTGGAACGAGTCCCAGCGGAATTGGTTCAGAAACTCCCAGTAGAGTTTTTTGAGAATTTACCAGAAGACCTCACGGACCAGATCCGCAAAGTAATACAATCAAGCACTTTTGAGAATGAGGAATTAAAGCAAGAACTTTCAGAAAGAGTAAAAAACATGTTGAGGAAGACATTGATTATGACATCAGGCAACTTACCTGCGACAATTATTCAAGTCTCAGTCTTGAGCAACGAATCAAAGGTAACTGCAGATATGTATGTATTTTATGGAATTGATGTATCTTTGACAGTGAACCTCCAAGATGCTCCTCAAACACAAAGACCTGCAGAAACATATTCTCAACATGATTAGAATACATAGCAAAATGGTAGCACAGGTCCCTCTATTGGGGATGGGAGAGGAAACGGTCTATAATGGTTTATGCACTAAGACTGAAGAAATATGGCAAGTCATGCACTTGCATCCGTCCTTGCAAGATCATTCTTGAATCGTCCTTGTGCTTGGATGGCGGCAAACAAAGAATATTATGGATGTATTACAACCATAAATAATGTATTTTTGATTGTCAAGCACTACGAAACCACATGAAATGCGTGCCGATAGGGATGGACCGTCCTGACTCCGGTCCAGCACCGAATTTAAACTCCAGGATTTGTAATATTGAATGAGCGAGTGTCGAGGTTCCAAGTACAGGACAAGAGGGAAGATATCCGAGTCACTTCCACCTTCACTTCCACATCTCGAAATACTTTGAAACAAAGGGAGACATGATGTCTGATGGAAATATGTTGTAGCTGCCAGTGTGACAGTACTTGAAGCGGTTAAACTTGAACGCCAAAGACATCAAAGACACCAGCCTGACAGTTCGTCGCGGGATGCATGGCTGACATGTGGGTGTACCTATCACCCACTCCGTCTTCTCCAATTATTCTTTTCAACTCTGCCCTGTCATGCAAAAATGATCAAATTTCAAAAGATGAAAAGAACGAATGTGGTGGGTAATACTCTACCGCAGTTGTTTGATATTGCTCAAGGGGTGGAAGAAGAATTTTGTTTTTGTCACAAAGAGAATATCCCTGGGTTTCAAGTTTGAGAAACCTTTAAAAATCGTATTCAGATCGTCAATCTGGTCCATCCGAAGAAAGAAGACTCAGAATTATTTCGAGTCTGGATGAGGAGTTTTGAAGTACAGCTAGATTCTTGGCAACAATCGAGTTTGGTATTCGTGACAGACGGATCATTTCATGGAGGGGTTGGGTGTTCTGGCTTCATTGGACCAGGAGTTAGAGAGGTGAGATTCTTCAAGGCCAATTCTGCGTATGAAGCGGAATTACAGGCGTTGGAGGATTTGTTTGCTCATTTGGCGGAATGGGGTGTGGACGGACAAGTGGTGGTGTTGGTGGATAACCAAGCAGCTTTGACAGGCATTTTCGACACCAAAGTGAAAGATCATCAATATACGTCAATTAATGCGATGATAAAGCTACGAGAATGGATGAAGGAGAATGAAGATCGTTCGATTACTCTTTCTTGGTGTCCAAGTCATATGGAAATCATTGAGAATGAAGAAGTGGACACCTTGGTAAAGATTAACGAGGTTGTGGCTGTGAGGAGGGGGCTGTGTACGAGAGCGGAGCAGCTGTCCAAGTTCAAAAAGGAGGCTGGTAAATTGTGGAGACGTATGTGGAAGTTTTCGGCGGTCAGAGGGAGGAACTTCATCAAGTTACTCAATGGGCGTAAAAGAGAGGTTTTACCTTCACTTGGAGCACATCGATGGTGTTTCGTAAATGCGTGTGACAGAAAAGTCATGCATCTTGCAAGGTTTACAAGAATGGTTACAGGCCATATGCCATCGGCGGATTTCAGAGCAAAATTCTTCCCTGAAAGCAATCTGAAGTGTCCATTTTGTACATCTAAACCTTGGTTTTCACGCAAACATATCATGTGCAGGTGCATTTATTATTCTCATTCTTTTTTCTCTTTGGCTGTGTTATCACGAAAAAGAAGTAATTATATAGCTATTGCAAGTTTCCTAAAAGACTGTTGAAACGAGCAACGGCAGTGCAGAGTGAGGCTTAGTAAGCAAGGGGACTTACTGAGTACTGTTTAGAACGCTTAGGAGCTAGGGCTCAACTATGCAATAGAACAGGAGATATATTTCAGCAGTGCAAAGAGTGCTGCTTATATACAGTTACAGGAATCACATGTAACTACATCTAATATACCTATATCTAGTAATGTGCAGCTCCCTGCTGTGCATTGCACCATACCTGCTGTGCATGGTGTCATATTGCTGCGCATTTTACAGCAATCTGTCAATACTTGACATGTGAAGCATGTTTCATGCATTGTGTCTCACATGCTGTTGTTTCATACTGTTCCTGGGATGAAACTCTATAATATCTGTCAAACACTATAAAAGTGTCAACAGTGTACAAATATCAGATTATATTTGTGATTTAGTGAGCATTCATAAATAACAATATAATATATGAAGCTATGAGTTCAATACTCAATGCTCCAGATCATTATTTATTCAACACTCCCCCATGCTGAGAAATCACTAATCCAATTTCAGATCTTAACTTTGTGAATTTATCAAAAGACAAATTTTTAGTCAAGATATCAGCAAGTTGCTGATTTGTGGGAATATACACAAGCTCCACTTTTCTTTCCTCTATGCATTCTCTAACATAGTGGTAGCGGATATCTATGTGCTTAGATCTATGCTCTTGAGCAGGATTAGAAGCTAAAAAGATTGCTCCTTGATTACCTACTCCTAATTGAATCATTTTTATAGTCTTTCCAATTTCATGGAATAAAGACTCTATCCAGACTATCTGTCTTGATGTATCAGACAGACTCATATATTCTGCTTCTGTCGATGACAGAGCAACTGTCTTTTGTTTCCTTGAAACCCAACTAACTGGTCCTCCAGCTAGTTTTACAATGTATCCAGTGACTGATCTTCTATTAATCTGATCACCTGCCCAGTCTGCATCACAATATGCAATGAAACCTTCATGGTTCTTTCCATTATACACTATTTTGCCATTAATGTTGGTGGCAACATATTTGATAATATATAATGCCTTCTGGATATGCTCTTCAGAAGGATTAACCATAAATTGCGACATCATTATTACTGCAAATGCAATATCTGGATGAGTTCCAAGAGTTAAATATAATAATGATCCAATTATGGATTGATAATAGCTTCTTTGCTCAGAAGTTGCTGTTCCTTCATTTGGTTTAGGAACATACCCTGCTGGTAATGGTGTTCTAGCAGGTTTAGCATTTTCTTGACCAAAACGCTTTACAACTTTCTTAGCATAGTCTATTTGATCAATTATTAATAATTGATTTGATCTATCTCGAGATATCTTCATCCCTAGATATTCAGAAACTTGTCCTAAGTCTCTACATTCCCATATTTTCATGAACTTGCTCTTTTTGTCTAATACAAGTCTTTTGTCATTTCCCAGAAATAGTACATCATCAACATATAGTATGACAACTATTATTGATCCTTGTTTGTTAAGGATATAAACTCCTGTATCCAAAAGACATCTTTTGAATCCTAAGGATTTCAAGCTTTTATCAGCTTGTTTATTCCAAGCATATGATGCTTGTTTAAGACCATATAGGGCCTTTTTAATTTATAGACTTTTCCCTCTTGTCCTTTTGTGACAAAACCTTCTGGCTGTTCCATGTAAATCTCTTCATCAAGATTTCCATATAGGAAAGCTGTTTTAACATCTAGCACCTCGATTTCCCAATTTTCAAGTGCAGCTGAAGCCAGAAGTAATCTTACTGTTTCAAATCATGCAACAGGAGAAAAGGTGTCATCATAATCTATGCCAGGTATTTGTGAAAATCCTTTAGCAACAAGTCGAGCACATTTTCGACCATCACTTTTAATATTGTAAACCCATCTACACTTCACAGGTTTACGATCTTTTGGACCATCAACTAACTCCCAAACATCTCGTTTGAATAGAGCTTCAATCTCATCCTCCATAGCTTTAATCCATTCTTGAAAAGCTTTAGGATCAGATTCTTTAATTTTTAACACGTCCCTAAAATGAACAGGGATATCAGATTTAGGTAATACTGCTTTTGAGAGTAGGAAATTGATAAATTTCCTTCCTCCCTCTTTTTGTAATTGATTAAGCAGCATATCTATATCTGTAATCTCTTTATCCTGAATAATACCAGGATCAGATTCATCTGATATTTCGCTTGAAGTGTCTTTTTGACTATCAGAGTCTTCAGACTCATTGAAAGGATTCTTTTCCAGTTGTTTTTCAATTTCAAGAGGAGTTTTCTTTCCATAAATGTTACCCTCTTTATAAACTGGTTTCCTTTCTCTAGTACTTCAGTGAAGTGGGAAGGGAATAGGTTCAGGTTGTTTTTGGGATTGTCTTTCTGTAACCTTTTTATCCTTTCATGGTCTTTTGATATCTGGTGGTGCACAATGTTGTGTCCCAGGCTGTCTACTGGAATTCTCTTCGGATCTGTTTTCACTTGGTCCTCGAACATCAGGTCTGACAGGTAAATCCTGTTCTCCACCATTATTATTAGGCTCTATATCATCATTGTCATGAGATGAATTCTGCTCTTCATCTGGTGTAAGATCATAATTGAATGATGGTTTATATGGTTTGGGATCATCATCGTCACTATCAAGATGATTGTTGTTTTGGGAATCAGAGTCAGATTCATGTCCATTTTGATCCCTTTGGTTAATACCTGGTGGACTTTCAAATAGTCTATCTTTATTGTAATTTTTGCTTTTCCGTGGAAATACAGATTCATTAAATAGTGCTTTAACACCAATGAATATAGAGTTATCTTTCTTCATAAATTTATAAGCTTTAGATCCTATGTCATAACCAATAAAGGTCATTGGTTCAGATCTTGGTGACAGCTTATCTTTACAAATTTCTTTAGGTATGTAAACCCAAGCTAGACAACCAAACACTTTTAGATAGTGAACATCAGGTTTTTCACCTGTCATGTTTTCATAGGGTGTAGACCAATTTGTCCTTCATAATGGTGTGCGATTATATACATGAATAGCAGTTTCAAAGGCAAATTCCCACCATGATTTTGGGCAGGAAGATTCTAATCTCATGCTTTCTGCTTTTTCAAGTATAGTGTCATTTAATTGTTCAGCATGACCATTTTGTTGATGTATGTGGGGTGCACTTTGTTCTCTAAAGATTCCTTTTGAAGCAAGAAACTTGCTAAATTCATGCAACTTAAATTCCCCCCCTCGATCTGATCTGAAACGTTTAACTCTACTGCTATATTGATTTTCCATGAGTTCTACATAACTCTTGAAAGCAGTGAATGTTTCTGATTTAGTTCGAAGAAGTGCCATATAAGCATAGGAAGAATAATCATCTAGTATCATAAGACACCATTTCTTTCAATGATAAGATTCCATAGGCAATTCTAATAAGTCTGCATGAATCAATTCAAGTGGCTTGGAAGCTCGCTTGATTGATGTAGGAAAAGATTTATTATGCATCTTTCCTTGTGCACATCCAGGACAAATTGTATCTGTTGATGGTATAGATAATTTGTCAAACCCTTTTGTATGATCAAAGACATGTTTTAATACATTTTTAGATGGGTGACCCAATCTTTGATGCCAAGTGTTATAATCCACTATATGAACTGAAGGTTCGGCCATTTTTACACTTGGATGGACTATTTCAGTCAAAATCCAGTGAATGGGATCTCCTATATGTCTTGGATATGCCATTATAAATGGTTGCCCAGTTTTTAGCGAAAATATAGTACTATACTTGTCCGATTTTTCATGAAAGCCTTGTAGCTTTAGTTGTCCAGACGATATAAGTCTGACACTAGCTGCAGGCATATAGCAAACTTTTTCAAGTTTAATGACATGTTTATGTTTATGTGTGGTTTCTACCTGTAGGAACACAGTTCCTTCTCCAAGTATTGCTACTTGAGATCGTTTATCAGCTGTAAATACAGGCTGTGAAACTTTAAAAGGATGATATTCAGAGAAATCTTTGATTTCAGGAGTTATGTGTATAGACGCTCCTGAATCAATCATCCATGGAGTTCCTTTGGACTCAAATTCCTTACACTTGTCACAACCACATACATTTATCTTACTACTCATTTTTGGAATGGAGGCAACTAAAGCAGTATATTGATTGCTATTTAAAGTAGTACAAATACTACTATCTACATTGTTACCTTTGAAATCAAGATGCCTCATAATTGGGCTCGTCTTGATAGTCCTCACTGATTTTTTATCAGAGAAGAACTTTTGAGTAGAAAGATTTATGTACTGATATTCCCCATCAGCTGTGTCATAAAAGTCTTCTCCTAGAGAGACTGTGTCTGACGTATTGTCCATTTCAATATCAGCCCTTTCATCTAGGACTCTGAAATGGTTTTCTGTGATTGGATCAACCACCATTTGTATTTCTACATTATCTGCAACTGAATATCCTTGAGCCTTCAGTTGCTGTAGATTAGGTGCTAATGGTGCCATTCTTCGAATTAAGGGTAGAGCAGGATCTATCCTGTCTACTAAGTGAGCGAATTTTGGTGCATTCGCTTTCCTGGTGTCCCCAACATTACTCTTTTGTTGTTCTAATAAAAAGGCACTCTTTTTCTTTTTATTATCACGGTTGATCTTATTCCTTTCTTGATTAGACAAGAACTGGGGTTTTCCAGTGTTAGAAGGTCTGGAAGATGGTCCTGGTGTTGTCCATTTCCCTTTATTTTGATTTGAAGAATATGAATTCTGGTTGTTAAAACCAGGTTTGTAGTTATTGTGGTTACTAGGACCAGAATTTTGTTGATTCCAATTAGGCCTGTTAGGGCCTTTGGGAAGCTTCACTCTAGCAGTGTGAACAACCCCCCCAGAAGACGTTCTCTGCCTTTGGGATTCTTCCTCTATTTTTGGAAGAATATCAGCAAGTTTTAAATCACTTGCTTTCATTGTTAATAATACACTAGATGAGACGCTGTCCCATCCATGTGGTAAAGATGCTAACACTACCATGGCTAGCATATTGTCGGGGAATGTAAAGCCATTGACAGAAAGTCAATTAGCTGTTGTTAATAGCTCATTGACTGACTCTGTCAATTTATTGGTGTTGATTTTCCAATGTATTACTTTTGAAAAGTCAACAAAAATGCCAGCTGCTCCTGGCTTGCCAAATGCTTCCTGCAATGCAATGAAGGTAGAGTTTGACCATGGTTGAATAAGGTGTCTTAAAGACAGTGAGATTTTCATGGTTATTAATCCCAATGCCTTGTCATCATTGTCACAGTAGTCATCCCAAGCTTCTTTCTTTTCTTTAATGCGATGAAGCTCAGTTGCAGAGGTGCTCTCAGCTGTTTCTGCTGTCTTCTCAGCTTCTGTAAGCTGTGGCTTAATCCTGTTGCCAAGAACATACTGCCAGAGACCTTTATACTGCAGAGCAGCTTTGATAGCTGCTGACCACTCATTCCAATTATTGCTTCCAGTAAGCATTGGAATTTTAGATAAGTCATCTTCTCCTCCAATGATTATATTGATATTTGCTGCTCTAGCAAGATTATCGATTTCCATCCAGCCTGTCTGGGCTCTTGGATTGATGACTAGATGATGATGGTGACTAGACTGATCACCATTAATTTTGTGTAAATGGAAGTTGACTCTCTTCCTAATTGACTTTGAATATGAAGCCAATTCTTTGATATCAATGTACTGTGGCCATTGATATTGAGCCAATGCACGGGTTTTTATTGCTGCCAGGTAGCAATAACCAATTTTCGACCATACAGGACTTTCCACAGTATGAACCCAAGGGTGGATAAGTCTGTCCCTTCCCTTGAGTTCTACTATAATGAACTCTCCTTGTTCAAGCTCTTCATTCCTTCTAGCTTTAATCAAGGAAGAGTATTCGCTATCATTCAAAGAAGGATGTGAATAATCAGAACTGTATATTTCCTCATCAAGTATATACAACTTGTGAGTCTTGGGTGGTACTTTTGGTTGTTCAGCCAACTCTCTCTTGGCTTTTCGTTCTTTCTGGCGCAATTTTTTAGCTTTCTTTCTAAAGCTTTTCTCCCTCAACTGTTCTTGATTTAAGTTATCAACGGTTTCTTGGATGCTTTCTATAAGATCCTCAACCCGTTTCTTATCCTCCATTTCCTGGCAGATAGCTTGGTGCATGGTGGAAATTTATTTATTTATTTTAGTGGTTCTGCTTTCCTCTAAAACAGAATCACTGTGATATTTATTGGGCAGTATTTTTACTTTCCCAATTTTCGACCACTCCTTAGCATGGTCCCAGACTTCACTTCCAGACCCGCTATTTCTCTTTGGAGTGGCTGGTATCTCCACCTGTTCCTGCGTCCAGTCCTCCACCTTTCCACCAAGGTTGAAGAACCATGTCCTAACTTCTTCAGAAGTTGGCCAATTTAGTTGATTCTTTGGATGCAAAGAGAAGGTAGCACCTGCCTTGTTTTTAGCGGACAGGCTGTTATGAGCACACCTCTTATTTTCAAACCATTACAGTAATGACATAACGATCGCTATGAAGACATACACTTAGAGACAGCGATATCAATAGAAGATCGGAAGATACGGACTCGGAGAGTCGGACTATATTTTTCTTTTCCTTTTAGCTATTTTACTTCACTCAAACGTTAGGAAACAAGGGCTGAACGAGACGCCACTAGGAAGGAAACTCTGTGCGAACACTATGGCCCTTATATGGAAGGTGGTTAGGTCAGCCTCGGCTATGAAGATATACCGAGTGCCAACTTAGGAGGTGGCCCGATGATGGGCCTACGCTATGAAAGGAATCATGAGCGGTATGGCGCCTGAGGGGCAACATGGGAACGCCGAGGAGTACCGAGTCAACGGTACGGCGTGCATGGGAACGGTTGAATGCGCAACACAATAAGTCGCAGCCGTATATGGAGAGATGACCCCAAGTATGGTCATATGGGCGCAGAATGGCTGCTGCGCCAAGTCGCCTTATTGTGAGGGACTTGTGCTGCGTGCTGTCTGCGCACAGACCAGGGATGGGCTTTATAAGGGCCATAGTTTAGCGTAAGAGACCTTAAGTCTCTAGATAGTCTATTGTCACTAGACATAGCTTCTGAGCAACTCGTTTCATCTTTGGACTGAACAAGTCCCCACTCTGAGTCATTAGGTTGTGTCTAGGGCAGTCCTGACATAATCTAGAGACTTTCATCTCTACCCCTCTGTATTTGTCCAAGCACCGAGCACATCGCTCGTAGCTGCTCCAGACACCAGAGGCCTAGTTTCACTTTGACGGTTGTAACCCGATTATCCCGGGACCGTTGGCGACATCGACTTCGACACACATACTGTCAACGGGTCTCGAACGAGAGATCCTCAATACACCCGTTGGGTCTGTCTACCAAACAGTGCTAGACGAGAATACTAGTGTGTCGGGAGAGCGTAGGCAGGAGACCACAGACGCGCCCCGAGCATAGTATACTAGCATTGCGGAAAAAGTCACGGAACGACCGAAAACATTTAATTGGTGCCACATATCAAGGCTGATCCCAATTTCCTCACATACTCCCTGTACTAGCACCCCTACCTAACTTCGGGGTGATAACTAGGCACAAAGATAGTGAGGTGAAGTGCCGGGTGTGCCCAATTAATAGCCTGCGGACCCACAACGCTGCAGACAACAACTCCTTTGTTTCCCAAAGGACATCATCGACAGGCGCGGATTTTCGACTGCCGAACGAACGGATCAAGAGTCAGTGGAGGGCCTGATCTTGATTGAAGATTTATTCACAGGAAAAACCTACCTTCCCTCGTCACAAAAATGAATTGTTATTTCCAACACATCCTCCCCCACGCCCAGGCGACACTCTTGGAGATTGGTCAAATCTTCGAGGCGGACTGGGCCGATTCCATCGAACCCGTCCTTACAAGGACACCTACTTTTATCGGCGACACCATCGTTCGTCGATACAACAACCACGTCAGATTATACTGGCAGTACCGCAAAACAGAGCAGAAGAGGGAACGTGCAGGAATGCACGCTGGCACAGAGCCTGTACTGAAGCCTCTGACTATAGCAAGCTAATGATGCCTCTGACTATAGCAAGCTATCAGACAGGAACAGGGGAATACTGTGACCATGCCCGGCAAAAAACCATCCGACTACTGAAAGGTACCACGGGCCCTGGTAGCCCTGTATGCGGAGACCAGTAGACAGGACACCCCTGGATCGCTGGTACAAAGGTGATTTGGTTAGTCTGATCCTCCATGGGTAGAGAGGTTGGGAAGTCGTTCCCCCCGTAAAAGGCAAGACGTAGAGCAACTTACTCCGTAAGGAGACTTTGCAACAGGAAAGGTACCCGTAGTGGACCTGGGCTGTGGCGGTACGAAGCTTCAGGCGGACATGGGGAGAGCCGTCTGAGTGCTAACCTCCTGCTGGGCCAGAGCCGGACTTGTCACCCGGATGGTTAAACTGGAAAGCCCTCTGAGGTATAAATCAGGGAGGTCAGGAGGCGATACCGACCCGAGAGGACATATTCTACGTCGGTGACGAGTAGACGGGGTTCCACTCCCTGTTGAAACTTGCTTAAGTTGTAAACAGGATTGGTGTTACGGGTAGGCTTCACTGTGCCATTGCTGGTAGAGCGCCAGCTCCCGCTTTGGATGTGATTGCTCCCCTCTCTAGTTTCCTTGTGTATTTCAGGCTAGAGTGGCCGATCATGCAGGCACAACAACTACTATGCGAGAGAGAGCTCCAACAAGAGCTCGAGCAGAAGGAGGCATGGGAGGCCCTTCTGATGGAACGCGCAGCTACAAAGGCAGTACTGCGTGCTGAACGCGCCATGCGCAAAGCTGAAAGAGAGTATCAAACTCTCATGCAATTATTGGAGGACCAATACAAAGGCGACACCTCCAACCCAATTTGGCTGGCCTTGGTATCCTCAAAATACAATCAATGGTTGATGTTAATCAACAACGGGGACAAGGCCATAAGGTGATACCGAGTAGCAGTTGAGCGACTACAGTGTGCTCACCATGTGGAAGAACTCTATGCTCACGAAGGAATGACAATGAGCCACGAGGATTGGAACGCATGGATGCATGCTATGAACGGCAACATAAGGGCCACTCGCTATGCGAAATGGAAACAAGAGCGAGAGGAAGAGGAACGTCGTCAAGGGATTCGTTACGATCCTTTGCTCATCACGAAGCCACCGGGACGAATTCTTCCTACCACACCAGAACGCCTTCTCACGGAACCATTGTTAAAACTCCCAATTGGACTCAATCATTTCCTGTCCGAGATAGGGGAAGATACCTGGAATGACCACAAAGCCAGGTTACTAAGATGGTGAGCCCGCGTCAAAGCATACCTACCAGGACCAACAGCAAAAAGTCCAATCGCTCCTGACCAATGGAGACAAAACGGGTACTGCTACATGTACCTGTTTAAAGCCGAATACTATGACAAGTTCAATTGGCCCGCTTGGCCCACCCTTTATGACATCATCAACTGGGAACCCGAACTATGGGATGACACAGTCGTATTCGCAATCCAGGACAGCATTCGACCAGGACGATGCCACATTATTGAGGAATCAGCAGTGCGTCGGGATGACATCGAATACACATGGGACGAACTTGTGGATCTACATAAGGTTTCCCATTACACTTGGACGGTACGCTTCGGAGGACAATCGAAATCAAAGCGTAAATTAAAAAATCGTCCCCTCGCCACCACGTCTATCAAACGGGTGGATCTACGATCAACAGTTACTGTACAAGAAGCAGTAAACCAGGCAGCCGGACGAACATACCCGGCCATCATAGAACCTAAACCAGTAGTGCAACCAGCGCGCTCGTACGCAGCGGCAGCACTAGCTGAAGGAGAAAGTACAGCCAAAGTAATAAACGCCGGAGGAGACGCAGCGCACTGGAATGGCGGAGTCCCTACGGCAGCAGACTGGTTATCGCCAGAAGAGTACCCACAAGGAGCAAACAATGCTCATAAGCGTCGAGAGATTGACCAGTGGAGAAGGATCGTTGAAAGGGAGGCATGGCTGCCATATCCCTACCCAAAAATGTCTTGGGCTAACAGTGGATTCAACCCAGATATACCAGGATATTGTTACCTGGTATTGATTAAAAAAGACTTCTGGGATGAATTTATGTGGCCGGCTTATCCGCAGTTGCAGGAGATATGCAACTGGGACAAGAACCTCCGGGATGAAAATGTCACTACGATCATTCGAAAATCCTACTCTCAATCAACTGTGTTGCATATTGAAAAATATAACAGTAACACAAGGGGATGGTTCCACGTCGAATGCCTAAATCGAGAAGGCATGGGACATTACAAATTGGGGGCAGGACCATTCAGGTTAACAGTAGAAATGGTTACTCAAGCATACCATGCCGTACTCGGATGGAGAAGCCATTGGATGGACACAGAAACGCTGGAATCTCTGCCAGACACTCAACCTGCTACAGCAGTAGCAGCAAGGGAGAACGAAATACATCGTCAAGAGGAGGAGAGACAGCGAGCTATCACCAGTGCAGGACAGGCTCTTGTAGCCATCATAAACGAATACCAACGAAGTTCTCGACCAGAGCCGGGACCCCTCACCAAGGCAGAAATGCCCGACTATTATCAGGGAGATCCACGAACGGTCGACGCTTGGGTACGGATGATGGAAACCTATTTCATGTTGTCAAGGGAAGTGGACCCCAAACGAATGATTTCTATCTGCCTGTACCGCATGAAAGGCGGAAAAGGAGATAGAGCAGCAGATTGGAGCGGAGTCAAACTCAAAGCGCTTCAAGAAGCGTTACAGGAGTTCCAGGATAAAATAGACAACAGCGGTTGGGACTCGCAGCTCAACTGGCAGCAACTGAATGAGGGCGAGTCGACTGAAGATAACCGAGCATGGGTACGAAGACCATTAATCAACCAATTCCTGTTCACGGATTGGACTGATTTTAAAAACCAAATGCACGAATTCTTCATGTCGACAGAAACAAAAGAGAAGGCAATAGAAGCCTTGCTGAAGTTGCGACAAGGAACGATGCTGGTCGAAGATTACATCGTGAAATTCAACTCCCTCACTACGCTCACAGACTGGAATGATCAGGCGCTGATCTCTCAATTCCAAAGTAATCTCAACCCGGCTCTAGGACGAGACCTGATTCGCTATGGAGGACTTCCGGACAACGCTACTCTTATCCAAATACAAAAAAGAGTAACTGCACTTGCCCGAGCTTATAGGAAAGCCAATGAGGCATATGGTTTCCCAAAAAGCCGGCAGGAATATAGGGAGCAGACTCCAAGTAATAATCCACGTCCCCAATACCAGTATAAAGCACCAGCTCCATTCACATCTGGAAGTCGAGACCCGAACGCCATGGACGTAGACAAAAAACGAGACGTCAAGCCATGGTGCTACAACTGCGAAAAAGAGGGACATTACAGTCGCCGATGCCCGCTACCACGAGGAAGAAAGCCTATACCAGAATGCAGTAACTGTGGGAGAAAAGGACACACAGTAGAAAGATGCTGGAAGAAGGAAACCGCCAAAGATAAAGGAAAAAGGGTGGTACGAATGATAGATAACGGGGAAACGACCCCAGTAGAAGGATGTGCCAAAATCGAGGAGGTCTCGGATTTTGGAGAAAGCCAGTGAACGAACGCTCTGTTCAACTGGCTCATAGTTCAAATTCTTGTAACGGTGTACTAGTACCAATAGATTCTGCAATAGATGTGCATGACTTACTCTATGAATGCAGTGGGAACATACACCGTATAAGAAATATGGAAACGAGCGTAAAAATGGAAAAAAGATTAAAAGTTTGGACCACCCCATGGGTACTAAGACGCATCTGGCAACAACCAGAAAAAACAGCAATTGAATGCCTAAGGCAATGGGTGGAACCAAAAAGAATAAAAGAAGTAAACGGAGAACTAGTCCAACAATTGAATGCCTTATCAGAAACCGATGCCCTATGGAACCTTGTACACTTGAGGGAAAAAGTGGTACAAGGAATTGGGAAGCAGGAGTTAGACCTGAAAGGAACACTCACCACCATGGACACTTATCAGTCCGCCAACATTACCATGCTATTGGATTCCGGATGTACCGCTTCATGCATAAGCGAGGAATTTGTGGAAAAACATAAAATGAACAAAAAGAGACTCTTGCGACCCATTCCAGTATACAACGCAGACGGAACAAGGAACGGATCGGGAAGCGTCGAGTACTTTGTTCAATTTAAGTTGCGCATAGGATCTCATGAAGAGGTCATGGATTGCGCTGTGGCCACACTTAGCAAAACAGATCTGTTCCTAGGACACGATTGGTTGGAGCACCACAATCCAACCATCAACTGGAAAACCAAGTCGTTAGAATTTAACCGATGTCCTGGAACCTGTTGGAAACCATCTTCAGTACAAGAACCTGAGGATGAAATGGACGTAGCATATTGTTTACACGAAGGGGATCGTCTTCTAGCTGTTCATATCGGAGAACCTGAATTACGAGTACGAGCCTTCGCCTCCACTGCTACCAAGATAGCAGCAGAACAGGCAGAAAAGGAAAAGAAACGTACTCTGGAGGAAGCCGTTCCCCACCACTACTTAAAGCATCGAAAGGTGTTTGAAAAGGAAACTTTTGATGAACTCCCACCGAGACGACGATGGGATCATGCGATTGAACTTATACCTGGTTCGACTCCAGTAGACTGCAAAATTTACCCTTTAAACCGGGACGAGCAGCAACAACTGGACGAGTTCCTGAAAGAAAATCTGGATTCTGGACGAATCCAACCTAGCAAATCGCCAATGGCATCTCCCTTCTTCTTTGTCAAGAAAAAGGATGGAAAACTTAGGCCTGTACAGGATTACAGGAAATTAAATGAAATGACGGTCAAGAACCGTTATCCTTTACCCCTCATAGGAGAGCTTGTGGACCAGTTATCCCAAGCCAAAGTATTTTCAAAGATGGACATATGTTGGGGATACAACAATGTCCGGATTAAAGAAGGCGACGAATGGAAGGCCGCTTTTAGGACCAATCGAGGGTTATTCGAACCGCTCGTTATGTTCTTCGGTTTAACCAACTCACCCGCTACCTTCCAAACCATGATGAACGACATATTTCGAGTCGAAATCGCGGAAGGATGGGTGGTCATTTACATGGATGATATCTTGGTGTTTTCAAAAAACCAAGAAGAGCATACGAAACATGTTAACCGAATACTTGAAAAATTGGAAAAACACAAGTTATCGCTGAAGCCTGAGAAGTGCTTCTTTGATAAAAATGAAATCGATTTCTTAGGAGTCATCATTGGAAAGGACACCGTACGAATGGATCCTGCAAAAGTTAAAGCAGTATCCGAGTGGCCGACGCCCAAGTGTAAAAAGGAAGTCCAACAGTTTCTGGGCTTCGTTAATTTCTACCGACGCTTTGTCAAAGATTTCGCAAAATTAGCAAAGCCGTTAACACGGCTTACGGGAAAAGAAGAGTGGCTGTGGACGCAGCTACAGGATGAAGCCTTCGACAGGCTTAAAACAACCATAGCAGAGGAAGTGGTACTCCGAATCCCCAATGAGGAAGGGCAGTTCCGAGTAGAGGTGGACGCCTCCGATTTCGCTATAGGAGGGATCTTGTCTCAGCAACGGGAGGACGGATTGTGGAAACCGGTGGCCTTTATTTCAAAATCGCTTAACGACGCCGAGCGCAATTATGAAATATACGATAAAGAAATGCTCGCAGTAATGCATGCCTTTTACGAATGGGCACATTACTTGAAGGGAGCAAAACAGACTATCGAGGTTCTAACAGATCATCAGAACCTAACATACTTCCGGAAGGCACAGAACCTCAACCGACGGCAAGCGAGATGGGTCACCGACTTGCAAGATTACAACTTCGTAATCAAGCACAGAAGCGGCAAGTCTAACACAAAGGCCGACCTCTTATCCCGACGGGCGGGACATAACAAAGGAGAAAGCGATAATGAAGGTGTCATTCTTCTTAAAGAACACCTTTTCATCAACGTTCTTGATGATGATCGAGCAATAGACGACATCATCAAAGATATCAGAGAAGTCCCTCGAAGGCAGTGGGAGACCCAGGTGGTAAAAGGATTAGAAAACGCCGGAGGAGAATATAAGATCGACAAAGGGCTAATCACTTGGCAAGGACGAGTTTACGTGCCAGCAGTGCCAGCGTTACGAGAAGATATTATTGCCATCCACCACTCATGGGGACATTCCGGAGTGGCTAAAACATTGGAATCGCTCACCAGGAACTTCTGGTGGCCCAATATGCGAAAGGATATCGAACGCTACATCCCTGGCTGTGAAACATGCCAGAAAGCAAAGCCAGACAGGACTGCCCGGGCAGCGCCTCTACGACCAAATGAAATACCCTCGGAACCATGGGAAATTATTTCAGTGGACTTTGTCGGACCATTACCAGAGTCAAAAGGGAATAATATGGTTCTGGTCATTGTAGATCGCTTCACCAAAAAATCCTATTTCATACCCACAACGTCGGATATTACCTCACAAGGAACAGCGGTGCTGTTCCGGGACAACGTCTTCAGGGAACACGGGCTCCCCAGAAAAGTCATTAGCGACCGAGGCCCTCAATTTGCCTCCAGATTCATGACGGACTTATATGGGATGTTGGGAATTAAGGCCAACCGATCCACGGCTTACCACCTGCAAACGGACGGGCAGACGGAACGAGTCAATCAAGAACTAAAGGAGTTCTTAACCATCTTTGTCAACAACTGACAAGACAATTGGTCGGACTGGTTGTCAGTAGCTCAATTTTGTCACAACGATCGTGTACATTCCGCTACGGGGTTCACCCCTTTCTACATGAATTACGGGAGGCATCCCAACAAGGGTCTTGATCCGACATACGCACCAAAGGCAGTAGCTGTCGAACAGCTAGCAAAAGAATTAGAGGATGTACATGCCAAAGCAAAGTTGGCGTTAGAGAAAGCGGCGCAAGTTATGAAGGAGCGCTATGACACTCATCGAAAACAGGCTGTCGAGTATAAACCTGGAGACAAGGTTTACCTCAGCACGGAAAATTTACCAGTAATTCGAGCAACAAAGAAACTGGATGGAAAGTTTGTCGGACCGCTGGAAGTACTTGCCAAAGTGGGCGAATCCTCGTATAAATTAAAAATTCCGGCCTCATGGAAGGTCTATAACGTCTTCAACGAAGTCCTCTTGAAGCCGTACAGGGAACCGGTTTTCCCAAAACAACAGGCAAAGGCAGCAGCGCGCAAGGACGCGCAAATGGTAGAAGAATCCCAGGAAGGGGAATACGAAGTTGAAGAAATCCTGGAAAGCCGAGTAAGCGGCAGAGGAGGAGCGAGGTTAGAATACCTCGTTAAGTGGAAAAATTACCCAGTGGAAGAAGCCACCTGGGAACCGGTCAAGAACGTCATCAAGGCACCCGCTATAGTAAAAAAATTCCACAAGGCAAATCCTGACGCTCCCAAACTCGTCAGAAACATTCGAGATGGGATCCTATATATCCAATACACTGAGACAGAGCCAAAAAAGGTTTCCCAAGTACCAAAGCAACCCATCAGTGCATCAAGGCACACCAAGGGTCGGGGAACTCATTGGAAAGATCGGCAAAGACTGTTTGGGTGGGAAGATGGCCGTTTTGGGCCAAAATACCTGGAGAACATGGAGCGTCGATGGCGCAACTGGAAAGGCGAAAGGGCAGCAATCATGGAGCTGCCAGATGATACCGATGGGACGTTCTCCAGAGACCTGGAGCGCGGCGGGCGGTCTGTACCCGTGCTTAATTTCCCTCAGACGACGGAAGCGGAGGAGCTAGCGGAGGAAAAAAGAGCTCAGGAGAAAGACATGGCAGTACTTGCCAAGAAAATATTAAAAAGGGAGACGGTAGCAGCTGCTAAAGAGAGCAGTGAGTCGGAAGAAGACCGACAGAGGAGGATCAAGGGCGCAAGTCGCCAGAAGAAACCATTGGTCAATTACAAGACCACCATTGAAGACGTCGAGGACGTCGACTCAGAGCAATTCGGGCTGTCGCCCGACGATCAACAAGCGCGCTTGGCCGCGTTTTACGTAAGAATGAAGGAGGATCCAAGATATGTGGACTCCACCACGTCAGCCTCTCGGGACGCGAGGCCTTGAGGGGGGGGTGATGTTATGAGCACACCTCTTATTTTCAAACCATTACAGTAACGACATAACGATCGCTATGAAGACATACACTTAGAGACAGCGATATCAATAGAAGATCGGAAGATACGGACTCGGAGAGTCGGACTATATTTTTCTTTTCCTTTTAGCTATTTTACTTCACTCAAACGTTAGGAAACAAGGGCTGAACGAGACGCCACTAGGAAGGAAACTCTGTGCGAACACTATGGCCCTTATATGGAAGGTGGTTAGGTCAGCCTCGGCTATGAAGATATACCGAGTGCCGACTTAGGAGGTGGCTCGATGATGGGCCTACGCTATGAAAGGAATCATGAGCGGTATGGCGCCTGAGGGGCGACATGGGAACGCCGAGGAGTACCGAGTCAACGGTACGGCGTGCATGGGAACGGTTGAATGCGCAACACAATAAGTCGCAGCCGTATATGGAGAGATGACCCCAAGTATGGTCATATGGGCGCAGAATGGCTGCTGCGCCAAGTCGCCTTATTGTGAGGGACTTGTGCTGCGCGCTGTCTGCGCACAGACCGGGGATGGGCTTTATAAGGGCCGTAGTTTAGCGTAAGAGACCTTAAGTCTCTAGATAGTCTATTGTCACTAGACATAGCTTCTGAGCAACTCGTTTCATCTTTGGACTGAACAAGTCCCCACTCTGAGTCATTAGGTTGTGTCTAGGGCAGTCCTGACACAGGCCTGCTTTTGCCACATCGGCATATGATACCAATTTTTCTTTTCCTTTCCCCTTATCAGCCTTTTGGGCCGATTTCATTTCTCCAGTTGCTATATTAAAAACATTTTTTCCATAATTCACCTGTTGAAGGCGACCTGCTTGGAATTTTCGAATGTCATCGAAAATTTCGTCCACCAAAGATTCCTCACTTGCTAATCTAGCAGCTTCATTCTCTAATTCTTGCTGATGCTTCCAATTAGAGAGTTGCGCATCAGCAATGCACTTCCTGCAGTTTTCCAGGTCTTCCTGGACCTCCTTGTACCAAGGAGACTTTTTGGTAGACGTCCCAATAGGAGCAGTGGGACCCTTGCTAGTAGATTGCAAGGTATTGATAAAAATGGAGCTGGTGAAACCAGCTTTGGCAACTTTTTGAGAAGAGGAGTCGGATTTGGTGCCAGGGGTACCAGCTGTAATGTATTTGTTGCTGGAGGATCCAGCAGAGGCAGAGGAAGAAATGGTGTTGGTGGTGGAAGACATTTGTTTGGTTGGTTTGTTTGTTGAATTGAGTTTGTTCTGTAAGATGAAAGTAAGCAACAGTCTGAAAAGACTTTCGTTGCTCAGAACAAAGGTATGGACATCGAGTTTTCGATTTTATTCTCCTGCGATAAATGCCTGAGCATGTGCATAAACATGGTAGTTTGCTTTTTGTGTCATAATGTGCTATAATTCATCACCAGAAGGGGATCCAGCCCTTCAGGAGTGCTTGGGGGCTCCATCAAGTTCCCCACAGTGATAAAAATATCCTCCACTATTTATAGATATAGTAATAAGCTATTATTATGACACTAAGGAGCATCCTAATGTAGATGGGATGCTAATCAGTGCCCATTGCTGGTCTGCATGTACCAGGGAACAATGTCCCATGCAGCACGACCCTTATACAGAATTACTGCTATTTTTAATTGTGGAGAATGATTTATGCCAACGAAAATGGCCTACATAAGCACTTAATTATTCACAGCTAATAGGGGGGTGCGAAACCTTTCCAGATCTAAGCAATTAAGCCTAGACCCTTTATCTGTCATGGGACAGCCCTAAACCCGAGTGATTTGAATGGTTCACCAGACCAGGTAATTTATTGATTTACCAATCAGGACTACATTTTTTATATTGACCCGGATATTGCAGAACTGGAGACTGGTGAAGTGTGTCACACTAGTGATTGTTGTCATGCCATCCAAGGCGGTCGCTCAAATCCCAAGCGTTAGAGGCTTGTTAGGATGAGCAAGAAGTATTCCTGTCATACTTCAAGAGATAGCACATTAGTGACTAAATCAGATGTATACTGCTATAATAACAGTACTATGGGTGCATCTATTACTTCCCTTGTTTACCTTTGTTATGACAAAAGGGTGCTGACACATGTAATATGCACAGCACAAGGTTTTCATCTATGCGGGGCCCATAACCTGTTGAAACGAGCAACAGCAGTGCAGAGCGAGGCTTAGTAAGCGAGGGGACTTACTGAGTACTGTTTAGAACGCTTAGGAGCTAGGGCTCAACTATGCAATAGAACAGGAGATATATTTCAGCAGTGCAAAGAGTGCTGCTTATATACAGTTACAGGAATCACATGTAACTACATCTAATATACCTATATCTAGTAATGTGCAGCTCCCTGCTGCACATTGCACCATACCTGCTGTGCATGGTGTCATATTGCTGCGCATTTTACAGCAATCTGTCAATACTTGACATGTGAAGCATGTTTCATGCATTGTGTCTCACACGCTGTTGTTTCATACTGTTCCTGGGATGAAACTCTATAATATCTGTCAAACACTATAAAAGTGTCAACAGTGTACAAATATCAGATTATATTTGTGATTTAGTGAGCATTCATAAATAACAATATAATATATGAAGCTATGAGTTCAATACTCAATGCTCCAGATCATTATTTATTCAACAAAGACAACCCAATGGTGGGTTCATTTGAAGATATTGATTTCAAATTGCCCATTGCAATATTTTCCTTTTGCATATTTGCATATATGTCCTTTGTGTCTTGTTTCAGTTTTCCATGCTTACTTACATAGTCATTCCAGCAGAACATAAGTTACTTAGTTCACTCTACTTTAGTTTGAATGAATATTTCTATTCAAAAAAAAAAAAAAAAAAAAAAAAAAGTTCTGTGTTTACACCATCTGGCTTTTGCCACTTTTGCTTTCACATGGCTGCTTTTTTTTTGCACATGGAAATATACTATTGAAGTCATTGTACCTACAAGATACACTAACTACCATACAGACCTAGCTGTCAGATACACAAGGGACCAAGCCCTATACCTACTGTACTATCTCTTTAACATGTGGCCAGTTATGATTCAAAAATTAGTTACTCACCAATGAGGGCCTATGCAATACCCCCATCTATAGTCCATAAAAGAAAACCAACCATGCTGGTGCTTACTCAGCTATGAAAGTGACTCCTAAGGCTCTTGACCTGATGCCAAAAGGGCTGCAGATTATTTGAGGCAACATCTGCAAATGTGGCTAAACTGTTGGCTTTTCTTCTAAAGCACTGCCAATCATGCTGGATCAGAGATTCAAGCACTAGCAAAGCAAGCCCAGGTTACTGCATCACCTGGAGTATCAGTATTACCTGCTGCCTTGATCAAATAACAAATCAAAAGGAGGCAAAGATATTGGACTACAACCATATAGACATCTGGCCCAGGGTGGGGTTCAACTGTAGGGGAAGGATCCATTTGTATGCTGGCCAACCAGTGACATAGGCAGAGCTAGGGGGACAGAAGCTGTGCCAGGGCAGGGAAACCTAGAAAAACAACAGATTGATGAAGATTGATGAACACATATCCCAATGAGGGACTTTAAAACTGCAATTGTTGTGCAACAGAAGGACAGGACAACCTGAGGTGAAAGGTCAGGCAACATTAGGACCAGCCATTGGGGAGGGAAGGGCTGGATGCTGAAACTAACGGGAGGATGATGGTAGTCGGAGTTCAAGGAGTGCCTGTCACGTGGCTGCTACTGCTGCTGATACGCCTTGCCAGCCCACACCTGCGTGTGTTAAAAAGCCTGCACCCAGCCCAGCAGTGTCACCGCATGCTGATCCCCAAGTCCCGGACAGCCTCCACCTAGGGTTGTTGTTGGCACTCGACCTGCACCAACCATCAGTTTTCGGGCATGCGATGGCACTGGCACGTGTCTACCATCACTCATGTTGACAACGCTCATCAACACCACCATCCATGGTTGACTTGACCATAACTTATTATATCAACTGGGGATGGCCAAATGTACAATCTCTTGCCGGTCTGACGCAAGACCGCCATCGGCGAATTCTATGTATCTATTTAAGCCACCACTGCGCCCTTGAAGGAAAGAAACATGGCCTAGGCCATCTCCTCAACAATCAAAGCCCTATCGCCACCATTAGCTCTATGGCGTCCCCCCTGCGAAGGCGACGAGTTGAGCGCGGACCAATTCTTCTGTCCCTGTCACGCCCTACACATCCTCTGGGCCCACCGTTTGCCACTAGACCTCATCATAATCATCTCTGTTCCTCCCCCAACAGTACTACCCAGCACCAATAGAATTATCCTCTTCTCAGACACGAGCAAGCACACCTGACGTGCCCAGCTCGACAACCTCACGCTAGCGCATGCCAAGGCGGCGAACATGCCTTTCGGAGCTGGACAATTGGGACTGCTAGCTGCTGCCATTGCGGTACATTTCCTATTGTATTTAATCGTTATTCTCCAATTACTGCGCCCCACGACATCCTTAAATCACCCAAACTCCTTATGCGTTCAACTCGATGCTGGCGATGCTCACCTATTGTCTATATAGCAACGCAAGGGTTAGCATACAATCTAATGTCATCAGCAAAAAGATCGTACGGAGAGGCTCAGGGGGCAATGTTCGAAATACTCGTCCCTCACTGTTTCTAAGCTTTATCTTGGCTACCTTTAATCCAAAATAACAAAACCTGTAATATGTCGTCCGTGATCCTCCATCATCGAGTTTAGTCTTCATCGTGCGCAATTGTGGTCCATAATTACTGCGTTGAAAGGTTACTTCGATCGGCTAAATAACAGGTGGTTCAGCCTCGTGATTCGAAGGTGGCGGGAGAAAATGCAATGGCGTTGACACACCTGACCCTCATGATATATTTCTGACACACCTACCCTCCAGCCCCACACGCTCCACGGAAACTAAAGTAAAGTTTAGCCTCGCAATCCAAAGTTGACCAGAATAACGCGGCAACACCCACTGGAGCCCTGAGCTGTGCACGTCGCCCATTAATACTGGCCTCTAGTGTTTCTCCCTCTAATTGTCTAACCTCGACGAACTTTAGATGACTAGTTTGACCCATCGGCTCGTAAACTGTCATCCATGATTGTCCATTGTCTATACTGTTTATGGTCTGTAACACTGGTCCACTTGTACCCTCCTTGAAAGTTGCTATAACACGCTGACAAGTGGTTCAACCTGCTGTTTCCAAAGGAGTAAATGCAACAACATTGACACACCTGCCCGTCACTGTTACGTATATTTATCTCCATGTGCTCAGCTCGAGAATTTCGCTAAAGGCAAGTAGGGTTCAACTCTACATTTCGAAGGTGGCTGGAGCAAATTGCGTAATATCGACCCACCAGAGGAGGTTGTGATTTATTGCCTTCCGGTTTGTTGCTGCTACCCCCATAGTTATCTAACCGAAGACCTCGTTTCTAAATTGAGAAGCGCGAAGGTCAGACATCTGGACACGACACGACATGACAGCGACGATTACTTGAATAAAATTACTCCGGGTCCTTCGGCCGTTACCAGCGATTGGAGAGGTGGATGCCAACAACGCACAAGTGACAAAACCGATGACAGAAGAAAGACGCATCCTGTGAACTGTAGTCCGTAATAAGCAAGTAAGCGAGGACCAGCCTGGGAATGATTGTGCTCAGACATGGGGTTTATATAGTGTTTGATCATTGCGGTCGTTGTGATGAAGCCTGATGCAGATGCCGTATCACAGCAGTTTGATACGATGCCATGCGATCAGTGTCCACAAGCACAGCCTGTTCCCATTTTCCTTAGTCGTTGCAACCCATCAGGACCCCATCAGAGGGTTCGAAGTTCAGGTCAATAACCGTTTAATAGGTGAAAAAACGCGGCGGAGCCCAGATGAGTACAAAATATGGCCCGAGGATGTGAGCCAGCGTCGGGAATACGGACTTTGGTTACATGACATCCTTCATCCTTGATACCGCTGGAACAAACCGCCGGAGAGTCAAAAGCGCATGGCATATGTTTGGTGAATAGTACCGAACTGGACAAATGAAAAGGGAAACGGTGAGAGGTACACAGTACCACATATGATGGGTGGGACGCCAAACCACCGGAGAGTCAGCTCACTATCAGCAAAATGTCAACTCTGGCTTTCACCGCTTTCACTTTCAAGACTGCTACTGCCACTTTTGCTTTCAGGCAGCCTCAGGCATACTGCCCCGCCCTCCATGCTGCTTACTTACAACGCCAGCCCACACCTGCGTGCGTCATCCCTTGCCCACACCAGCATCACTTGCTCGCCCATCAGAACGGGCCAGGCTACCCAGGGCTGTCATTGGCACTCGACCTGCACCAACCGTCAGTTTTCGGGACTATATACGCAGGTAGGTTTTCACGCAGTGATGGCACGTGTCTACTAATCATCGCTCATGTCGACAGCGCGCATCAACACTAACATCCATGCTCGACTTGACCATGACATATTATATCAACTGGGGACAGTGGCCAAATGTACAATCTTGTCTGTCTGATGCAAGACTGCCATCGGCGAATTCTATGTCACGCCCTACACCCCCTTCCCCCACCGTTTGCCACTAGACCTCATCATGATCACCCCTGTTCATCACCCAACGGCACTATCCAGCACCAATCAGTGGCATGATTCTCGTCTCGGAAATGAGCGAGCACACCTGACATACCCAGCTTGATGACCTCATGCTAGCACATGCTGAGGCGGCGAACATGCCTTTTGGAGCTGGACAATTTGGACTGCCATTGCGTATTTATGCAATTGTTATTCTCCAATTACTATGCGCCCCACGGCATCCTTAAATTACGCAAACTTCTCATGCGTTCAACTCGTTCAATGCCGGTGATCCCAGTTAACTAAATACCAACGCAAGGGTTAGCATACAGTCAAATGTCATCAGCAAAAAGATCGTACGTAAAGGCTCGGGGGGCAACGTTCGAACTAGTTGTCCCTCACTGTTTGTAAGCTTTATGTTGGCTACCCTTAATCCAAAATAAGAAAACCGGTAATATGTCGTCCGTAATCCTCCATCACCGAGTTTAGTCTTCATCGTGTGCAATTGTGGTCCATAATTACTCGGTTGAAAAGTGACTTCAGCCCGCTAAATAACAAGTGGTTCAGCCTCGTGATTCGAATGTGGCGGTAGAAAATGCAACGGCATTGACATACCTTACCCTCGTGGTCTTCTATTTCTGACCCCCCTACCATCCAGCCCCACAACCTGCCATCGGGTTCTACTGGAGCCGTGAGCAGTGCATGTTGCGCACTGATACGGTCCCTTACTACTCCCTCATCTAATACTCTAACCTCGACTAAGGCCAGATGCCTAGTTTGACCAACCGACGCGTAAACTGTCATCCGTGATTGTCCATTAGGGTTTATACTGTTTATGGTCTGTAACACTGGTCCATTGGGACCCTCCTTGAAAGTTGCTATAACACGCTGAAAAATGGTTCAACCTGCTGTTTCCGAAGGTGACAGGAGTAAATGCAGCAACATTGACACACCTGCCCGTCATTGTTACTTATATTTATCTCCATGTGCTCAGCTTGAGAATTTCGCTAAAGGCAAGTAGGGTTCAGCTCTACATTTCGAAAGTGGCTGGAACAAATTTCGCAACATCGACCTACCGGAGGAGGTTGTGATTTATTGCCTTCCAGTTCCTTGCTAGTGTTACCCCCATGGTTCTCCAACTGAAGACTTCGTTTCTAAATTGAGAAGCGCGAAGGTCAGATATCTGGATATGATACGATAGGACAGCGATGATCACTTGAATAAAATTACTCTGGGTCCTTCGGTCGTTACCAGCGATTGGAGAGGTGGATGCCAACAACGCAAAAGTGATGAAAACGATGAGAGAAGAAAGACGCATGCTGTAGTACGTGGTAAGAAAGTAAACGAGGACCAGCCTGGGAATGATTGCGCTCAGACATTTGGTTTATATAGTGTTTGATCATTGCGATCGTTGTGATGCAGATGCAGTATCATAGCAGTTTGATACGATGCCATCCGATCAGTGTCCACAAGCACAGCCTGTTCTACTTCTTCCATTTTCCTTAGTCGTTGCAACCCATCAGGACCCCCGATAATCAGAGGGTTCGAAGTTTGACAAATGCAGGTCAAAAACCGTCTAATAATGGGTTCGGGTCAAAAAAAACGCTGGGGAGCCCAGATGGGTACAAAGTATGGCCCGCGGATGTGAGTCAGCGTCGGGAATGAAGACAACGGTTCCAAATCTACTCTGCTCAGAACCTGAGATCGTTGCCATACAAAGAATGGTTGGCCATACAGGGCCGCATTGAATGGGATCATCAGCATTGAATATCATAGAGCTAACGCTAACACCCATCTTGTAGGAATATAGATTAGTTCCGCATCCCGCTTTCACCATTGCTCTCGACCCATATTTACGTGGATTTGAACAAACGTGGGTACACGATGGCGCAAGTGATCCAACGAATGCGACACAGGGAAGCAAGACTTGATGGCCTCTGTGCCCGGGAGAAAGAATGACAATCCAATTCTAGCAGTTTGGAAACAGCGACGTGAGAACAAGGTGGAAAAGGAAAAGGAAAAGCTCGGACAGCCCTGAGCTGCAAGATTCGTCACCACAAGTTTCTTCATGTCATAACAATGCGCTACAAAGATCTAGACTATTCAATGGTTCTTAACGTACAAACGCACACGTGTAGTACAGCCATAGCGAAGGGTGCTTATATGGTATGAACAATAGGTAAGTCAAAGGGTAAGCTTATGCATTGCACTTTTAAAGACAATAAAAGATAGAATACGAAAGGAACACGGCTCTGATGCCATGTCTGGGACAGCGACTTTTTTCAAAAATTAATTAATTAATTAATTAAGAAGAGGAAGGAGAGATCTCTGGCAAAGTAGCTAAGGAAAGCATTGAAAGGATCAACAGGAAAAAATTCATTTAGTGTCAACAGTAAACATCAAGCCCTCCCTACTCTGTGCTACTATTACTAATATTCTGAGTCTGTAATAACTACAGTTAGCATATACAAATGCATATCTCACAACAAAAGTGCAAACTAACCTGAGCAAAAACACATTTAGATTGTTTAGTAACACCAGGACAATTATATCCATTTTGTCCATTTTCTAAGCATACAGCACACCTCCTTTTTGGTTTCTGTGGTCCTGGTTGATACATTACAACCTGAAAATCATCCAAGGCAGATTGTGGTTCAACAGGCATTTGAAGATGCAAATTTGACTGTTCCCCAGTTATGGGTGATTGCTCTGGATGAACTCTGCTTATGGATAGATTCTGCATTTGATCATGGTTCTGCATTGGAGACCACCTTTGCAATGTCTGCACTATCTCTGTTGATTCTATCTCCCTTGGAGTTTCCAGATTTATGGAGGCAGTTTCATGGTGTATTGGATCATGCCAAAGAGATGTTGAAATAGACCATGTACTTGTATTTTCAGCAGATTGTCCAGGTCTATTTGGCAATGCTGCTGGCAGAACCTTTGAAACATGGGCTGCAGACCTAATGTGTCTTTCATTTGCCTGTCACACTGGTTGAGTGGCAACCATTGTCTGCTTTACTTGTCAATGCTCAGTCCATACTTTGTAATATGCAGCCAAATGTTCCCTAAGCTTATAGAAAATTGTTTTTCCATCTGCATTTGCTGGCCACCAACATGCCATTCAGTCAAAATTTGGCAAACCTCTTGGTGGACACCAAGGACCTCCAACAGATACAGACTTATGAAATAAGTCACACTCTTCCTTAGTGTGTATTGGTGTCACAGCATATCTTGTGCCTTGTGCATTTTCCAGAAAGGCATAGACATTGTTCCTTTTCCCATGAAGTTTTGACAAATGCAAGTTTGTGTTACAACTTCTTTCTCTTACGCTTACCTGTTACAATAGCCTTTCTTCACTTCGTCGCTATGCTCTGATACTTGTTTCATCTGCCTGGACTGCCCCTTGTTTCACTTCCTTTTATACTTCTTCATTGTTCTCTAGGCAGTATATAAACCTCTGCATGTACTGTAGTACTTCAGTTCCAACTTAATCGAGTATTGTCCTTTACCGAACAACCCTCTCGCTCTCGTCCTCTCTATCGCTCGAGCTACCTTCGTCGCTGCCTAGCACGATGTCGAACAGCATTCTTGTCCAGTGACTGGGATTAGACTGAGACTCTAGTTGTCATTGTTGACTCGATAATGAACCAAGGGCATCGATCCTAACACAAGTTGGAACTCACTGAACCGCTTAGTGCATTGTCACTAGCTAGACAATATAGATCCGAAATGACCCGAAACCAGACTCTCTAACCAGAGACCACCGAACGATTCCTTTCTCTTTAAAGGAACATATTATCTAGAAAGACAGGAGCTCTTTTTCTCGACACTAAATAAACGTTGGGAATTTCGAGGAGTAGGAAAGAACAAGAACACCCCAGTACCTGACAAATACTTTGAAGGGGATTACATTGAAGGAGACGAACACTCACTACCTGGAAAACTTTGGGTTGAGTGGAGAAACGAACAAAAAGAACCAGAAGAAGAACCAGAACTATATTTCGAGAGACCCAAAGAAACCCTTTGGTGGGAAGAGTACTGTGACGTGGAATTCGATTTCGACGGTGCTGATCCATACTACTCTCTCTCTGAAACATCCATAACAGGGTGGAACACCTTTTTGGAACAAAAACAAATCGAATACAAACTAGAAAACCCGAGACCTGAAACAGACGCCGAAACCGACACAAAACAAATGGCAACTAACGTTGAAACCACTGATACCCCTAGGGGAGACATCAAACCAGTCTCAGCACGAATTTTCACAGGAGATCGGACCAAAGCTAAATCATTCATCAACTGGTTTAGCGATTTCTTTGCAATAAATGCCCACAACTATGAAGGGAAACACGAAAAGAAAATCAGATATGTCCTCCAATGCCTAGGAAAGGAATTAGACGACTGGAAAGAAATAATCCGCGACCAACTAGATGAAAAAGATGGACTTACTTGGGAAAACTATGACACCTTTGTCAAACGATTCCTTGATGACTGGGGAGAAGTCAACACTGCAGTCAGGGCACTGAATGAGCTCACTAAATTACGAGTTGGAGGAGAGATCACTGTCCCGATCTACGTCCGAAAATTTAGAATGCTCATAGGATCCTCTGGACTAACTGGAATTACTGCCCAACTTCAGGCATTTGTCCGAGGCCTACCAACTGTTAGGATCGATGCCCTTGGTTCGTTATCGAGTCAACAATGACGACTAAAGTCTCGGTCTAATCCCAGTCACTGGACAAGAGTGCTGTTCGACGTCGTGCTAGGCAGCGACGAAGGTAGCTCGAGCGATAGAGAGGACGAGAGCGAGAGGGTTGTTCAGTAAAGGACAATACTCGATTAAGTTGGAACTGAAGTACTACGGTACATGCGGGGGGGGTTTATATACTGTCTAGAGAACAATGAAGAAGTATAAAAGGAAGTGAAACGAGGGACAGTCCAGGTAGATGAAACAAGTGTCAAAGCATAGCGACGAAGTGAAGAAAGGCTAAGTAAGCGTAAGAAAGAAAAAGTTGTAACATTACCCCCTCCCTATGCGAGAAGTCACCGACTTCTTAAGGCCATCCTTGAGTTGTCCAGGCATGGTCCGCTCTAGACTCGTACCAGTGGACGATGTTTTCGACGTCCTTTTGTGCGGTGTCTATGTGCCATCGTACGGAGTCGAGGGTGACTTTCAGTTGACGAAGTTCTCTGAGTGCTAGATCTCGTTTGGCGTAGGTCATGGCGTTGGGGTCGGTGGTGAGAGTGAGTCCTACGAGGGCTCCAAGTGGGGCGGAGAGGTCCCGGAGATTGGCCGTAACATACGAGGCTTCCAGAGAGGCGGCGGCGACGAGGGGGTTCGATCTGGGGATAGGTGTGGGGATGACTTCTTCTTCGATGGGTGGCTCCTCGACAAGTTCGGGCGGGTGAACGTGTAGGTCGTTGTCGGCGTAGATCGCCGTTTCGGTCTCGATGAAGATTTCGAGGGGTGGTGTAAAGACGTCGAATTCGGGGATTTTCTCGGGACAAGAATAGGCGAGGACGAGGGTGGCGAGGAGGGTGGCGAGGATGAGTCCTCCGATGAGGGCGGAGGGGATGAGAGCAGAGATGAGGGCGACGAGGATGGCGACAAGTGAGAACATTTTGTATCTGTGATGTTGGTTGGAAGGCCAGGAAGCAGGAATCTCGTTCTTTTTATAGGTTGACTTCGTCGAAATATTCCACGTCCCAGAATGAATCGTCTGCGTCAATAGAGAGGATGTTTCGTAAGAGTTGATCGGCCAATGCTTCTGGTCTGGGAGTATTAGGTCGCGTGGGAGGGTTTTCAGTCAAATATGGTTCATGTAATGGTCTAGGTGGAATTCGATGCGTAATCGTCCCCTGGTTTGTGTGATGAATGATGCCTGTGATCATTGGGTATCCAGGTTCCCATTCAAAGTTGCGGTAGTGGGGGGGTGGTAGTGGATTCGGGTATGGCGGTGGTATCCCTCCGTGTGGGATGTATAGGTAGTGTGGGGGTAGGTTAAAGTTCAGTGGTCCGCTGGATGGGAAATTGATTTTGTCTGGGAATAGTGCCTCTGTCCGGTGTAGGCAGGTCACTCCCGCCGCTTCCAGGTCTCTTGTTCGATCAATGATCCATGAGGCCAGTGCTCTTCGTGCTTGTCTGACATGGTGATCTCTGCTGAGGGCGTTGGTTGGTGTCTGGGAGTTAGGGCTGATCTGTGTCTTATATACTGGGTATAGTGACGGTACTTTTGTTCGGTAGAGCAGGATTTTGCGTATTTCAATGAAGGCTGTTCCTATAGCGCGTCGCCCTTGGTGAGGATGGGTTCGATTAGGGAGTTGGATGATTAGGTGTCTAAGTTTTGGGATAGATTGTCTGGGAGAGAATCGGGAGTAGGGGGAGGCGATGTTTTTGGTATGTCTAGCGTTCTGTCTGAGGATCTGTTTGTTGCGATACTGGACCATGGTTTTCATAGCAGGTTTCGGCGGTTCTTATATGCTCTAAGGATGTCCGCAGCGTTTTTCAGATTTGTTTCAGGTTCCCATGAGTTTTCGTTCGGTCCATACCCTTTCCATTTGACTAGGTATTGATAGCCGGTTCCTCGTTTTCTGTGTGTGATGATCGCTTCTATTTCAAACTCCTCTTGTCCATTGATGAGATCAGGGGGTGGTTTCATGAAGTTCGGTCCATGCACCGTTGTTTCTTTATATGGAGTTAACAACATAGTATGAAACACGGGGTGGATGCGCCATTGTTTGGGGAGTTTCAGTTTGTAGGTGACAGGTCCTAACACTTGCTCAATCGTGAAGGGTCCTTCTCTTTTGGGCGCTAGCTTCCTTGACTCGTAGGGTATTCGGAGGTTTCGATTTTCGAGCCAGACTTTGTCTCCTTTCTCGAATCTGATACTTTTGTCTTTTGTTCTGAGTGCTACCATTTGTCTAGCGAGTTCGTGTGCAGCGAGTGCTTCTTCTCTAGCCTTTTGTAACATTCGTAGTCGGTTCTCAGCTGCTGGGGTCGTCATGGGGGGTGCAGCTGTGGGAATAGCGACGGGGTCTATTCCGTACATCAGCTGAAACGGTGATGCTTTGATGGTATCATGGTGTCGGTTATTGTGAGCGAATTCCGCAATTGGCAGTAGCGATTTCCATTTGTGCGGTTCGTTTGTGCAGAACATTCGGAGGTAGACTTCTAGTTCTTGATTGACTCGTTCTGTCTCGCCATCTGTCTGGGGGTGGTAGGCTGTGCTCATTCTATGGTTTATTCCCAGCGCTTTTCCTATTTCTCGGAATACTTTAGATGCGAACTGCGGTCCTCTGTCAGATATGAGGATATCCGGTAGACCGAATCGTTTGAAGTTTTCGTTTATGTATAGGTCTGCGGTTCCTAGTGCATCGATCGTTTTGTGACAAGGGGAAAAGGTTACCCCCTTTGTAAGTCCATGGTCCACCGTGACCATGATCGAGTCGAAGCCGTCGGCGATTGGTAAGTCTGTGATGAAGTCAATTGTGACTTGTTGGAAGGGTCGGGTGGCATTAGATTTGATCGGTTGTAGGGCAGGGGTGTTGGGGTGAGTGTTTACTTTCATTTGCTGGCAGAGCGCGCATCCTTCGATCCATTCTCTGGTATGCTTGTTCATTCCGGGCCACCAGTAGTTTCGTTTGAGTAATTCTAGAGTTTTAAATCGTCCGGGGTGCCCTGATGTAGGTGATTCATGCGTTAGTTTAATGAGTTGAGTGCGCAATCCATCTTGATCGGGTACATAGGTTTTTCCTTGGTAATGTACGATGTGGTCGACATATGTCCAGTCTTGCAGCTTCGATTTTATTGGTGGTGCTCGATGATTTTGGATTACTTCGACTAGTATTTGTCCAAAGTCGTCTTTGATCATGCCTTTGCGCAACTTCTCTGCTAGGTCGTCTGCTATAAGCCTGATGAATCGTTCAGGTGGTAACACCGTGGTTTCTTCTGGGATGTCGTCCGTTCCAATGTGGTCTGGTCGTCGAGATAGGGCATCTGCTTCAAACATCTTAGTTCCAGGGACGTGCTCTATTCGGAGATCGAATTCGCTTAAGAAGGAGGACCATCTGGCTTGTCTGGGGGTAAGGCGTTGTGGGGTTCGATAAAAGGATAGATTCTTGTGATCACAATGAACGATGGTGGTATGAGGTGATCCGTGAAGAAGGTGTCGCCATGCTGCAAGTCCTTTGACGATTGCCAGTAGCTCCCTGTCGTAAATCTGATAGTTTTGCTCTGTCGTGGTTAGGGCGTGTGAGATGAAGCCGCAAGGGTGCAGGAGTCCTGCTTCATCAGCTTGTTTCAGTACCGCTCCTGTTGCTTTATTTGAGGCATCGGTTTGTAGGATGAATGGTCGGGTGACATCTGGCATTCGGAGTACAGGGGCTGTTGTAAAGCGTTTCTTTAGGGTGTTAAACGCCATCTGTCGTTCTGGTGTCCAGAGGAACGCTTCATCTTTTTTTGTGAGATCAATAAGTGGTCGAGCGAGGGTTGCGAAGTTCCCAATGAATCGTCGGTAGAAATTTCCAAATCCTAGGAAGGATCGTACTTGCTTGACTGTTGCTGGTGTCGGCCAATCTGCTATTCCTGCTAGTTTGATTGGGTCCATTGTTATCTCCCCAGGTCTAATGATCATTCCGAGGAATTCAATTTCCTTCGTGCAGAACTTGCATTTTTCGAGTTTGAGGAATAAGTCGTTTTCTTTTAGTCGTTCTAGGACGCGTTTTGTCCGGGTTTCTAAGTCTTTGGGTGTTGTTCCACATATAAGAATGTCGTCCATGTAAATGATTAACCATCCTTCGTTGATCATGTCTTGGAAGTATTCATTCATCATTGTCTGGAACGTAGATGGGGAATTGCATAGGCCAAAGAACATGACTGTTGGTTCGTATAGTCCTTTGTTCGTTATGAAGGCTGCTTTCCATTCATCTCCTTCTTTTATCCGAACGTTGTTGTATCCCCATCGGAGGTCTAGTTTTGTGAAATATTGAGCGCCGGATAGTTTGGTCATTAGATCAGAGATCAATGGTAATGGGTATGCATTCTTTATTGTCCATTCGTTCAGGTATCGGTAGTCTTGACATGGCTGGAGCACTCCGCTTTCCTTTTTTGCGACGAAGAAGAATGGCGAGGCTTGTGGGGATTTGGATGGTCTAATGTATCCTTTAGCTAGCTGTTCTGTGATCCATTCGTCGAGGGATGATTGTTCTTTTATCGATAGTGGGTAGATTTTGCTGACTTTTGGGGTAAATCCGGTTTTGAGATCGATTGCATGATCCCAAGTGCGTCTGACTGGGAATCGTTCTGAAGGCGCCTTTTCGAAGGTAGATTTCCATTCTTGGTACTCGTCTGGTAGCGTCGTTATGGTCTCTTTGCGTAGTGTATGTTCTAGCGCTTGTGATGCCGAAGTTTTAACCCTGATCCAGTATTCGTTGATTTCCTGATCCAGGTTTCTTTCTATCTGCTTTGTCGGTTTGTGTTGATCGAGCTCAAGGGTTCGTTCCTTCCAGTTTATCGTTGGGTTGTGTTTTTCTAACCAGGGGAGTCCAAGTATGAGTTTTTGATCTCCCAGTTTAGTGATTAGGAAGTTTGTTTCGATTTGTAGATTTCCGATGTGGTAGGGAATCTTGACTTTATGTGTGATCATCCCATTTAAGTTTACTGTTCCGTCGGCGTTTTTAACTCGTATTGGTTGAATTAGTGGTTTCTTGTTCATGTTTCTTGTTATAGTTTCGTCGATGAAGTTTCCTTCTGCTCCGCAGTCAACGAGGGCAGATATCTCAGCGGGTAATTCGGGTGATTGGACAGTTATTGAGAGTCGTTGATTATTATTCGATCTTACTATTACAGAGTCGAGTGCTAACTGTCCATAATCGTTCTTGGAGGTTCCAACCGCTTTCTGGTTCCTCCGCTTTAAAAACCCTCAGTTTCCAGGTCGGTGAGGAGAGTTTCTCGTTCCTCTGTGCTGAGCGCCGCAATCATAGTGCGAATTTTCTTAGCATCGTTATCCTCAGTGATTGTTCTGGTGAATCGTCCTGAAGGGGGCGGGTTCCTGGTAGTATCTTTCTTTGGGCAGTTTCGGGATAAATGACCGATGGTTCCGCATCTGAAACATTTCCCAGAACGCATATACTCTTCTCGTTGCCCATCAGTAAGGCGTCCGGTTTGTATGGCATGGATTGTTTTAGGTCCCCCTGTTTTATTGAATCGGCGCCCTGTATCAGTTTTTCCTAATGCCTTCATCATTTCCCATGCTGCATTGAGTTGCTCCGCTTTTCTGTAGGCGTCTGTGATGTTTTTAAAGTCGCCTTGTCCTTCAAGGATCTTGGCAGCAATGGTGGTTGGTAGGCCTCGGACGAATGCCTGAAGTTGGGCGGTAATTCCGGTTAGTCCGGAGGATCCTATGAGCATTCTAAATTTTCGGACGTAGATCGGGACAGTGATCTCTCCTCCAACTCGTAATTTAGTGAGCTCATTTAGTGCCCTAACTGCAGTATTGATTTCTCCCCAGTCGTCGAGGAATCGTTTGACAAAGGTGTCATAGTTTTCCCAAGTAAGTCCATCTTTTTCGTCCAGTTGATCGCGGATTATTTCTTTCCAGTCGTCTAGTTCCTTTCCTAGGCATTGGAGGACGTATCTGATTTTCTTCTCATGTTTTCCTTCATAGTTGTGGGCGTTTATTGCAAAGAAATCGCTAAACCAGTTGATGAACGATTTAGCTTCGGTCCGGTCTCCTGTGAAAATTCGTGCTGAGACTGGTTTGATGTCTCCTCTAGGGGCCTCGGTGGTTTCAGTGTTAGTTGCCATTTGTTTTGTGTCAGTTTCGGCGTCTGTTTCAGGTCTCGGGTTTTCTAGTTCGTATTCAATTTGTTTTTGTTCCAAAAAGGTGTTCCACCCTACTATGGATGTTTCGGAAAGAGAGTAGTATGGATCAGTGCCGTCGAACTCGAATTCTGCGTCGCAGTACTCTTCCCACCAAAGGGTTTCTTTGGGTCTTTCGAAATATAATTCTGGTTCTTCTTCTGGTTCTTTTTGTTCGTTTCTCCACTCAACCCAAAGCTTTCCAGGTAAAGAGTGTTCGTTTCCCTCGATGTAATCCCCTTCGAAGTATTCGTCAGATACTGGGGTGTTCCTATTCTTTCCTACTCCTCGAAATTCCCAACGTTTATTTAATGTTGAGAAAAAGAGCTCTTGTCCTTCTAGATAATATGTCCCTCTAAAGAGAAAGGAATCGTTCGGTGGTCTCTGGTTAGAGAGTCTGGTTTCGGGTCGTTTCGGATCTATGTTGTCTAGCTAGTGACGATGCACTAAGCGGTTCAGTGAGTTCCAACTTGTGTTAGGATCGATGCCCTTGGTTCGTTATCGAGTCAACAATGACGACTAAAGTCTCGGTCTAATCCCAGTCACTGGACAAGAGTGCTGTTCGACGTCGTGCTAGGCAGCGACGAAGGTAGCTCGAGCGATAGAGAGGACGAGAGCGAGAGGGTTGTTCAGTAAAGGACAATACTCGATTAAGTTGGAACTGAAGTACTACGGTACATGCGGGGGGGTTTATATACTGTCTAGAGAACAATGAAGAAGTATAAAAGGAAGTGAAACGAGGGACAGTCCAGGTAGATGAAACAAGTGTCAAAGCATAGCGACGAAGTGAAGAAAGGCTAAGTAAGCGTAAGAAAGAAAAAGTTGTAACACCAACCACCATTGCTGCCAAAATCCTCAAAGGACAAGGCGACTTTAAAAATATCACAGATGCCTACAGAAAAGCGGAACAACTCAATGCAGCATGGGAAATGATGAAAGCATTAGGAAAAACTGATACAGGGCGTTGATTCAATAAAACAGGGGGACCTAAAACAATCCATACCATACAAACCGGACGCCTTACTGATGGGCAACGAGAAGAATATATGCGTTCTGGGAAATGTTTCAGATGTGGAACCATTGGTCACCTATCCCGAAATTGCCCAAAGAAAGATACCACCAAGAACCTGCCCCCTTCAGGACGATTCACCAGAACAATCACCGAGGATAACGATGCTAAAAAAATTCGCACTATGATTGTGGCTCTCAGCACAGAGGAACGAGAAACTCTCCTCACTGACCTTGAGACCGAGGGTTTTTAAAGCGGAGGAACCAGAAAGCGGTTGGAACCTCCAAGAACGATTATGGACAGTTAGCACTCGACTCTGTAATAGTAAGATCGAATAATAATCAACGACTCTCAATAACTGTCCAATCACCTGAATTACCCGCTGAGATATCTGCCCTTGTTGACTGTGGAGCAGAAGGAAACTTCATTGACAAAACTATAACAAAAAACATGAACAAGAAACCACTAATTCGACCAATATGAGTTAAGAACACCGACGGAACAGTAAACTTAAATGGAATGATCACACATAAAGTCAAAATTCCCTACCACATCGGAAACCTACAAATCAAAACAAGCTTCCTAATCACTAAACTGGGAGATCAAAAACTTATACTTGGACTCCCCTGGTTAGAAAAATACAACCCAGCAATAAACTGGAAGGAACGGACCCTTGAGCTCGATCACCAACCCCTATACAAACCGACAAAGCAGATAGAAAGGAACCTAGATCAGGAAATTGATGAATACTGGATCAGGGTTAAAACTTCGGCATCACAAGCGCTAGAACACACGCTACACAAAGAAACCATAACGATGCTGCCAGACGAGTACCAAGGATGGAAATCTACCTTCGAAAAGGCGCCTTCAGAACGATTCCCAGTCAGACGCACATGGGATCATGCAATCGATCTTAAAAACGGATTTACCCCAAAAGTCAGCAAAATCTATCCACTATCAATAAAAGAGCAATCATCCCTCGACGAATGGATCACAGAACAGCTAGCTAAAGGATACATTAGACCATCCAAATCCCCACAAGCCTCACCATTCTTCTTTGTCGCAAAAAAGGAAAGCGGTGCGCTCCGGCCATGTCAAGACTACCGATACCTGAACGAATGGACAATAAAGAATGCATACCCACTGCCATTGATCTCTGATCTAATGACCAAACTATCTGGCGCTCAATATTTCACAAAACTAGACCTCCGATGGGGATACAACAACGTTCGGATAAAAGAAGGAGATGAATGGAAAGCAGCCTTCATAACGAACAAGGGACTATACGAACCAACAGTCATGTTCTTTGGCCTATGCAATTCCCCATCCACTTTCCAGACAATGATGAACAAATACTTCCAAGACATGATCAACGAAGGATGGTTAATCATTTACATGGACGACATTTTAATATGTGGAACAACACCCAAAGACTTAGAAACTCGGACAAAATGCGTCCTAGAACGACTAAAAGAAAACGACTTATTTCTCAAACTCGAAAAATGCAAGTTCTGCACTCAGGAAATTGAATTCCTCGGAATGATCATTAGACCTGGGGAGATAACAATGGACCCGATCAAACTGGCAGAAATAGCAGATTGGCCGACACCAACAACGGTCAAGCAAGTACGATCCTTCCTAGGATTTGGGAATTTCTACCGACGATTCATTGGAAACTTCGCAACCCTTGCTCGACCACTTATTGATCTCACAAGAAAAGATGAAGTGTTCCTCTGGACACCAGAATGACAGGTGGCATTTAACAACCTAAAAAAACGCTTTACAACAGCCCCTGTACTCCGAATGCCAGATGTCACCCGACCATTCATCCTGCAAACCGACACCTTGAATAAAGCAACAGGAGCAGTACTGAAACAAGCCGATGAAGCAGGACTCCTGCACCCTTGCAGCTTCATCTCACACGCCCTGACCACAACAGAGCAAAACTATCAGATTTACGACAGGGAACTACTGGCAATCGTCAAAGGACTTGCAGCATGGCGACACCTTCTTCATGGATCACCTCATACCACTATCGTTCATTGTGATCACAAGAATTTATCCTTTTATTGAACTCCACAACGCCTTACCCCCAGACAAGCCAGATGGTCCTCCTTCTTAAGCGAATTCGATCTCCGAATAGAGCACGTCCCTGGAACTAAGATGTTTGAAGCAGACGCCCTATCTCGACGACCAGACCACATTGGAAAGGACGACACCCCAGAAGAAACCACGGTGTTACCACCTGAACGATTCATCAGGCTTATAGCAGACGACCTAGCAGAGAAGTTGTGCAAAGGCATGATTAAAGACGACTTTGGACAAATACTAGTTGAAGTAATCCAAAATCATCGAGCACCACCAATAAAATCAAAGCTACAAGACTGGACATATGTCGACCACATCGTACATTACTGTTATGAGCACACCTCTTATTTTCAAACCATTACAGTAACGACATAACGATCGCTATGAAGACATACACTTAGAGACAGCGATATCAATAGAAGATCGGAAGATACGGACTCGGAGAGTCAGACTATATTTTTCTTTTCTTTTTAGCTATTTTACTTCACTCAAACGTTAGGAAACAAGGGCTGAACGAGACGCCACTAGGAAGGAAACTCTGTGCGAACACTATGGCCCTTATATGGAAGGTGGTTAGGTCAGCCTCGGCTATGAAGATATACCGAGTGCCGACTTAGGAGGTGGCCCGATGATGGGCCTACGCTATGAAAGGAATCATGAGCGGTATGGCGCCTGAGGGGCGACATGGGAACGCCGAGGAGTACCGAGTCAACGGTACAGCGTGCATGGGAACGGTTGAATGCGCAACACAATAAGTCGCAGCCGTATATGGAGAGATGACCCCAAGTATGGTCATATGGGCGCAGAATGGCTGCTGCGCCGAGTCGCCTTATTGTGAGGGACTTGTGCTGCGCGCTGTCTGCGCACAGACCGGGGATGGGCTTTATAAGGGCCGTAGTTTAGCGTAAGAGACCTTAAGTCTCTAGATAGTCTATTGTCACTAGACATAGCTTCTGAGCAACTCGTTTCATCTTTGGACTGAACAAGTCCCCACTCTGAGTCATTAGGTTGTGTCTAGGGCAGTCCTGACAATTACCAAGGAAAAACCTATGTACCCAATCAAGATGAATTGTGCACTCAACTCATTAAACTGACGCATGAATCACCTACATCTGGGCACCCCGGACGATTTAAAACTCTAGAATTACTCAAACGAAACTACTGGTGGCCTGGAATGAACAAGCATACCAGAGAATGGATCGAAGGATGCGCGCTCTGCCAGCAAATGAAAGTAAACACTCACCCCAACACCCCTGCCCTACAACCGATCAAATCTAATGCCACCCAACCCTTCCAACAAGTCACAATTGACTTCATCACAGACCTACCAATCGCCGACGGCTTCGACTCAATCATGGTCACGGTGGACCATGGACTTACAAAGGGGGTAACCTTTTCCCCTTGTCACAAAACGATCGACGCACTAGGAACCACAGATCTATACATAAATGAAAACTTCAAATGATTCGGTTTACTGGATATCCTCATATCTGACAGAGGACCGCAGTTCGCATCTAAAGTATTCCGAGAAATAGGAAAAGCACTGGGAATAAACCATAGAATGAGCACAGCCTACCACCCCCAGACAGATGGCAAGACAGAACGAGTCAATCAAGAACTAGAAGTCTACCTCCAAATGTTCTGCACAAACAAACCGCACAGATGGAAATCGCTACTGCCAATTGCAGAATTCGCTCACAATAACTGACACCATGATACCATCAAAGCATCACCATTTCAGCTAATGTATGGAGTAGACCCTGTCGCTATTCCCACAGCCGCATCCCCTATGATGACCCCAGCAGCTGAAAACCAACTACGAATGCTACAAAAAGCTAGAGAAGAAGCACTCGCCGTGCACGAACTCGCTAGACAAATGGTAGCACTCAGAACAAAAGACAAAAGTATCAGATTCGAGAAAGGAGACAAAGTCTGGCTCGAAAATCGAAACCTCCGAATACCCTATGAGTCAAGAAAGCTAGCGCCCAAAAGAGAAGGACCCTTCATGATTGAGCAAGTACTAGGACCTGTCACCTACAAACTGAAACTCCCCAAACAATGGTGCATCCATCCTGTGTTTCATACTACATTGTTAACTCCATATAAGGAAACAATGGCGCATGGACCAAACTTCATGAAACCACCCCCTGATCTCATCAATGGACAAGAAGAGTTTGAAATAGAAGCAATCATCACACACAGAAAACGAGGAACCGGCTATCAATATCTAGTCAAATGGAAAGGGTATGGACCGAACGAAAACTCATGGGAACCTGAAACAAATCTGAAAAACGCTGTGGACATCCTTAGAGCATATAAGAACCGCTGAGACCTGCTATGAAAACCATGGTCCAGTATCGCAACAAACAGATCCTCAGACAGAATACTAGACATACCAAAAACATCGCTTCCCCCTACTCCCGATTCTCTCCCAGACAATCTATCCCAAAACTTAGACACCTAATCATCCAACTCCCTAATCGAACCCATCCTCACCTAGGACGACGCGCAATAGGAACAGCCTTCATTGAACTACGCAAAATCCTGCTCTATCGAACAAAAGTACCGTCACTACACCCAGTATATAAGACACAGATCAGCCCCGACTCCCAGACACCAACCGACGCCACCAACAGAGATCGCCATGTCAGGCAAGCGCGAAGAGCACTGACCTTATGGATCATTGACCGAACAAGAGACCTGGAAGTGGTGGGAGTGACCTGCCTACACCGGACAGAGGCACTATTCCCAGACAAGATCAATTTCCCATCCGGTGGACCGCTGAACTTTAGCTTACCCCGAACTACCTATACATCCCACATGGAGGGATACCACCTCCATACCCGAATCCGCTGCCACCACCCCACTACCGCGACTTTGAATGGGAACCTGGATACCCAATGATCACGGGCATCATTCATCACACAAACCAGGGAATGATTACGCACCAAATTCCGCCTAGACCACTACACGAACCATATTTGGCTGAAAGACCTCCCACACAACCTAATACTCCCAGACCAGAAGCATTGGCTGATCAACTCTTACGAAACATCCTCTCTATTGACACAGACAATTCATTCGGGGATGTGGAATACTTCAACGAAGTCAACCTATAAAAGAACAAGACTCCCACTTCCTAGCCTTCCAACCAACGTCGCAAATACAAAGATGTTCTCGCTCATCGCCATCCTCGTCGCCCTCGTCTCTACTCTCTTCCCCTCTGTCCTCATCGGAGGACTCGTTCTCGCCACCCTCCTCACTACCCTCGCCCTTGCCTACTCCTTTCCCGAAAAACTCCCCGAGCTCGACGTCTTCACACCACCCCTCGAAATCTTCGTCGAAACCGAAACAATGATCTACGCCAACAACGACCTACACATTCATCTGCCTGAACTCATCAAGGAACCACCTATCGCAGAAGAAGTCATTCCCGCACCTATCCCCAGATCGAACCCCCTTGTTGCCACTGCCTCTCTAGAAGCCTCATACATTACAGCCAATCTCTGAGACCTCTCTGCCCCACTCGGAGCCCTTGTAGGACTCACCCTCACCACCGACCCCAACGCCATGACCTACGCTGAACGAGATCTTGTGCTCCATGAACTTTGTCAACTGAAAGTCACCCTCGACTCCGTACGATGGCACATTGATACAGTGCAAAAGGACATCAAAAACATCGTCCACTGGTACGAGTCTAGAGCAGACCATGCCTGGACAACTCAAGGCTGGCCTTAAGAAGTCAGTGACTTCTCGCATAGGGAGGGGGTAATGTTACAACTTCTTTCTCTTACACTTACCTGTTACAATAGCCTTTCTTCACTTCGTTGCTATGCTCTGATACTTGTTTCATCTGCCTGGACTGCCCCTTGTTTCACTTCCTTTTATACTTCTTCATTGTTCTCTAGGCAGTATATAAACCTCCACATGTACCGTAGTACTTCAGTTCCAACTTAATCGAGTATTGTCCTTTACCGAACAACCCTCTCGCTCTCGTCCTCTCTATCGCTCGAGCTACCTTCGTCGCTGCCTAGCACGACATCAAACAGCATTCTTGTCCAGTGACTGGGATTAGACCGAGACTCTAGTCGTCATTGTTGACTCGATAACGAACCAAGGGCATCGATCCTAACAACATCATGTAAGACTCCATTGGTCTTTTTCCAAGTTTCATGAGTGAATAATGGCTGTTTTGTCACTGTACACTTGACTGGACCCCAAGAATCAAATAATTCCTTCAGCAAAATGTACAAGATTCCTTTCTCAGGGATATATCGCCGAACTCGAGTCCAAAGCCAAGATGGTGATTTTGACTTGATTTTACCCCATGGAATGTCCTTTTTTTCAGTACTGTCATTACAGCAGCTTTGTCTTCTTTATCAGGTATAAGTACTGTTTCACTAAATGCAGTTGAAAATTGATGATGAAGTGAGTGTTTCTTTGATATAGTTCTACACACTTTATCAATTTCATGGAATACATCAGCAAGTATTCTGGATGGAATGCTGATTGATACAGCTGGTTGATGATAGTCAAAATTCTGCTCTGTTAATTCTTCATTATCATTTTCATGATCTGATTGACTAGAATCTGAGTGTCCATCATCCCCATCATCATCATTGTCTGATTGTTGAATATTTCTAGGTGGCTTAATAACAGTTGGAATACCAATATCTCTCTTTTCAGGAGGATCACTCATGATTGTTGGTGGTATAGAACTTCTTGTGTGAAGGGAAGATATGTTAACAACAGCTAAAAAGGGATCCAGTCCATTTTGCATATCTTTCAGCAATTTCTTGTGATATGCTAAGACAGAATTAGGTGCTAGCACCTTGTCAATTTGAATAAGAGCCCATGTCTTTGTGGTTGAAACATGGATTTTAACACCAGCAGAGTTATCATCACTGGACACCACATAGAATAGTGGCTGATCAACAATCATGCCTTGAGCTACCTCTTGCTTGTGTATATATAAGCTGATTAACTGTCCAACTTGAATCATTGAAGAAAGTGGCTGACCAAACTGTGTTTTGCCTTCTAAAACCTGCCAAATTTCTAATGCCTATTTCAGCTTCTGTAGCACAGACATGCACAGAGACATCATCAGGAAGACAAATTCTGGGAAGATCTGAATATTCTGCCAGTTGAACTGGGGTGACATCCTTGCCAAGAGATGGGATACATTCAACAAAAGTTGCATAATCACTGGCCACATTATCTGTGAACCCCAAAGTAGGTTGTGATAAGCCATGATCATTCAATGATGCCACAATTCCTTCTAATCCAGCTTTAATATGGGACAAAGCTTTTGTTGGAACAAAAGCTTGGCAATGAATTTGCTCAAATTCATTCACAAGAGTAAAGAGTGCTGAAAATGTGACAGTGCCATTTAGTTTCATCATGTATTTTGCCAGCTTGAATGAATGGTCCCACTTGATGATATGCCCAGTGAGTGAAGACACACATTGATCCAGCACAGGTCTAATGTGTCCCATATAGTCTATGTAGATGTTATTGATATACTTCTTGGAAGGAGAAAATCCATTATATGCAAACTTGTCATTAAAAGCAGAGAATGGCTGGTATGATTTTTCCAAAGCCCCAATATGCTCATGAACTTTCTTTTCTCTCTGAATAGCATAGAGGTATTTGACTTCTCTGATATCATGCTCATGCATATGTAATTCTTGCAAGATTTTTGACCAGGCACTGGAACTGAGACAATGAGCTATTCCAGCCCTAATGAGTGACATCAGAGTTTTGTCTATGCCACTTCTATGTGTCAAGAATGCTGGAAATTCTGCAACAAGACCAGGATCAAGTTGATCCAGTATGACAGGATCATACAGATTATATGATTTTCCACACCCAGAGCCACCATGTTTACAACAATGGATTCTTTGTGTCATAATATAATAGTTGTGATCAAGGCAAATAACTCTTCTAGCAATGGGATTATGATTCCAGCACTTAATAGTCATAGGGTTGGTTTGCTTCATGAAAAAACCACATTCAGAATTTGGACACAGAATTTTGTGGTATTGATCTAGTAGATGTGGCAACCATAGAAAGACAGATGGATGATAGACACATGAAGGGTTCAATCCATCCACAGTATTCATAGATTTCTGCAGAGCAAAAAAAGGTTGAGGTGGATGAATCCAGAATGTGCCATTTCTATAGCAAGATGGCAGCCCAAGAGTATCAATCTGTTTCACCACATTGTCTTTAATAGTTGCAAGATATGTTTCAATGATGCCAGAGGTTGGCAGATTATCATCAAATCCATCATCATGATTAAAGTTATCATCCAGATCATCCAGATCATCCAGATCATCTGTAGCTTGATCTGATTCCATATCTGCATCATGATCTGTCAGAAAAGGAAAGGCTGAATGAGGATTTCCATCAGCTGGACCTGAGCAATCTATCTTGAGAAAAAGACAAACATAAAAACCATCCAACATACCAGATTGATCTTGAGAAGTTTCATCACTGATAAAAGAGTCTTGTGGCACATTTGGTCTGTTTTTTTTCCTGTTCCAGTCAATACTACACACCCATATGACACAAACTCAATAAGACCTTACCTAGTCAATGCTTGAGCTAGGCAGAAATTAAATGAGAGCCTTCTCTAAAAAAAGGGATACACACTAAACAATGGGAAAAGTTGGGATTTATCCCCTCTTCCAGGCATTGATAATTGTCCTACAACCAACAGGATGAAAACATTTTTAAAAGATATATATTGCACAAATAAAACATACCTGCTTGTTCTGTATGGCTGTCTCTTTGCATGAATGAGTCAACAGCCATAGAATCATCATCCAGATATGCAGGATTGTTAGGCTGAAATGGCATGATTGTCAGAATTAAATAACAAAGGTAAAATATGGACCACAAAGCTGAATGTGCTTACAAGTATAGAGCTTGAATTCACTAAGGTAGATGACCTGGTAGAGGGTGCCTGAGTTGTATTTTTCCCTATATGACTGTCAAGGGAACAGCTCAATGCCTAGATCAGTGTCTCACACCTGTAGAATGCTCTGATTTGTTTTTAGAGCCAGATGGCCTGCCAGCAGCATGCCCAGGCTTATTCTTAGTACCAACAGGTCTCCCTCGAGGCATATCTACGTGTATGATGATCTGGTGAACAGTAAAAGATGAGGGACAAGCAATAGATGTAGTGAAATGATGCTGCAACGCTTTGTTTCGGAGTGTGGGAATCTGTTCCTAACTTGGGCTACATCCAAAACAAGCACTAAACAGTGCTAAAAGCGGAAGTTGGACAAAAGAAGCACTAATTAATGCTTAATGGGGAAGGTGCCAAAAGCAGCACTAATTAGTGCCGCTTTTGGCACTAAAATGTCCCAGACATGGTCTCAGAGCCAGGAACACAGCCCGTTGACATATATAATAAGATGTTGCAAAAAAAGGATGCGGTGAACAAACGATGGCCGCTGGGTAGAAGCGTACCGAAATGGGTTATACAACATGATGCAAACAGCTAAACTTGGCCTAGGTGTACTCATGGTTGGCACTGGGTTTTTATCGATAGACAATATCAACAAGGACAATAATGTGAGGGTAGGTTTTCACGGAGTATGAAGGTAAAGAGTTGCTTGATAGCCTGTAACTCTGCTTCAAAAGAGGATGATGCAAAGTCCACACCTCTGACCTGATGATGAATCCTGACGTCCCCGACTCCGGCCTTCAAAAGCCGATCCACACTAATTGAAGTCTTCGAACCTGTTTCAAAACTCCTGAGTATTGCCTTTGCGTGGGTGATCGAAATTCACAAAGTGGATGCAGCTACCAAAGTCTTCTTTGACCTCATTTGCTTGGGGTATTCTCTTCATGCACAAAAGGTGAATGGTTCCTGTGGAAAGTGCTGATGAGTTTTTAACAGATGACCGTCGTTGAGATCCTCGAGAACTTTATTTCTATGTCTTGGCACCATCCTCGGCCAAACCAGATGAGCCATTTCTCGCTCCCTGCTAAGAGCCACCGGAATCGTATTGCACTGCTGGTTCATCGTCACCATCCTCGCGTATGTATGGCGCTCCGATGCAGAGGGCAACGTCGACCAGCGCCCACCGCTGATTTCTGAGATGGCATTGGCCCTGCGGATCATCATCACGACGCATTTTGTGCCATACATTTTGTTTTGATGTGAAGATGCTGCAGACGTACAGAATGTTCAAGTTGAGGGAGCATGTTGCGAATTTGACATGGATGTAGCGGAGAGGGAGGAGGCGCGGGATGTCTGAGGGTGTCTACACCAAGTCCTTTCTTCGCTTTTACCATCATTCACACGGGTTGTGGTATTGGCAGAAGTATACGAACGTGCTACCTTCATATTTTAAAGGCATAGTAGTACCTATAGTTCAGTAACAAACCTTCAACCCTCTCATCTTTACTCTTTTCTTTATCATCCTCCTTTTCTTTCCTTTCTTTTCCCCTCCTCCATTAGCACGTTTTCCTTATGGAGAAGAAAAACATTTCCAATTCGGTTCCCAACCCTGATCAAGGGTTCATTCAAGTCAGTCGAAATGGCCGTCCAAAGTTTTGTAGTGCTATTGCAGTGAAAACTGGAGAACAGTGTAAACATCCCCCCAGCAGAGTGCTGGGAAGTACATGTTGCTTCCAACATGCTGTTACAACAAGGGATATGGCTGTGCTACATAGCCACCCATCAACTTTACCTCCAACGCCAGATAACCGACCGATCGACACTATTACCTGGTGTTTGCCTGAAGGGATTCTGTTCCAAATTGAAGAAATCATACTTCAAAATAGGGAAAAATCGGTTGATTTCCAACCAGGGGTTCGATACACGCCAAGATTAGGAAAAGAACTTTCTATGTTGGATCCCTTCTCGCTTTGCCTTGAAGCAGATGTGTGTGATGTTTGTAAGAATGCCAGAAGTTTTGATGTCTGCGGACATATGGGTCTTTGTGAGAAGTGTGGTCTCATGAGAGGGAGAGGATTTTGCGTTTGCAAAATTCAGCTAGATGAAAGTCTTCGAGATGATTTACTGATGGAAGCAATTGAAAACACAAAAGTGTGGGTGAAGGAGGAGGAATGGATTTGGGCGTTGGCAGTGGATAATACGCCGGTGGAATTGCGCCCTTCAGTTTCGCTTTGGCCAAGAAATGGGGATATGTGGTCGATAAGCAGGCCGGAACCACATCTAGTGGCTTCTTTCAATTGGAATAGTTGTGGCGAACGACCTTCTACGTCTTTATTGGCGCTTATCAAAGAGCCATCAGATTTAGGATTGGATCTGGATGAGGAAATGAAGTCTGATGGAGGCTATTCGTCTAGCAATTCTAGTGACTCTACAATAAGTCACTCATGGAGATCATCAGTGTCGAGGAAGAAAAGTAAAGGGAGAAGATCCAAGTCAGCAGAGGCCTCAGTCAGAAGGGTCTTATCGCCAACACCTGCGTTATCGTATATTGATACTTTTGTGCTGATGACTCCGGAAGAAGTAAAAAAAGTGCAAGATTTTAAGGCTGAATGTTCAGAGGATAAGGCATATAACGCGGTTGATGCATTGGAGAGAGATAATGATAGAGTGGCTAAAGTGGTCCCAAGTGATGCTTTAGTTGAGTATGAAAGCAGTAGAGCGGAATCTGCAGAAGTGGCAGCGGAGGTGATTATGACGGATGGAGTAAAGCAACAAGAGGCTATCTCTAGGGCGTTATATTTGATGGGGCCCAAGTCGGAATCCTCATCGTCTAAATCAGCAGTGGAATTGCCTTATCGAGGGGAATTCTTTTTACAGAAGCAGACGACGCCTACCTGGTACTCTACACTGCCTTTTTTGGTTGCTCCTTCATCAGTACTGGAAGCAAACGAGTGGTTGGAGTTACATGGGAAGAAGGAGTTGGTAATTCATGCGGATGAGCATAATCAATTCCAGAGTTGTTTGGAAGTGGCAAAAAAGCTGGTTCGTGATGATAGCAACAGATTGACAATCAGAAGAATGGTGCAGTTTGTTGATTTTGAAGAAATGCTTTGAAGGGAAAAAGCAGAAGCTATAGCGGAGGCAGAAAAGGAAGCGGATAGATTAAAGCAGGAACGATTGGCAGCATTGGAGAGAGCACAAGCAGAACGAAGGGAAGTGGAAAAGAGAAGGTTAGAGGAGCTTAATCAGCAAAAGGAGGAAGAGCATCGGATTCAACGTCTTAGGATGGAAGAAGAATTAAGGAAGGCTGAATTGGCCAAACGAAACAAATTTTCACCTCTTGTCAATTATGGCAAGTTGCAAGATGAGAGAAGATTGCGCACGCAACAGGAACTCATGAGGAATACATTTAGTAAGGTGTTGACGACGACGTCTACTAGTATGGTGGTGGATACAGAAGAGGCTAGCAGCGGTTATGACAGTGACGATTGGGATCCCAAAGGTTTACACGAGGCAATGATTGAAGGGTTTTCGAAAGTGGACAATGGATGGCTTCTTTCAGATGAAGTGAAAAATGACTTCGTGGCCATGTCAGAATTCAATAAACGAGCAACAGAGAATTATTTGAAGTTGGACAAGGGGCTACATGCACATTTACGCATGAAACATTTGGCTGTTGGCATGGTTCTAGGGGACAAGGAAGATTTGTCGGTGGAGAGCTTCTCGGCTTGGGTGGAAATTCTCAAGCTAAAAATGAAAGCTGAGGATCGCAATAAGGTTCAGGTTACAATCAAATCTGAAAAGAAAGCGGATAGCATCTCTATTGTGCCGCAGCGTAAGCCAGCACCGACAAAGAAAGATAATGCCATACCAGTTCGTCAACTTGGGGGAGTTTGGGATTTGGCTAAATCCATGGCATCTATTCGAAAGACGTCAGTTGAAGATCAGTTGGAAGTAGCGGCAAGATTTGTAAAAGAGAAATCGAGCTCAGCAGTTAATTGGGAACTGGACTCGACTGAATGGCCGGCTACACTGAAATCAGGTTCTGCCAAGAGTAACAAAGTGTCGAAAGCAAGAAGTCGTTTGCCTCAGTAGCTTCAGGGTCAGCTGAAGCATGGGTTTTAGCAAATAAGGAGAGGGAAAGAAAGTGTACAGCTAGGGGCACTGCTAAGAATGTGTTGCACTGGAAGCCGCCGACACATGCGTTGAAAGGCTTTGAAATTGGGAAAAGGGCGGATGGCCAGCTTTTAACGGATAATGTGGACAGAGCAATTAGGCGTCTACCTGGTTTCAAAGATGCTTTTCAGGGTAATCACCCTAACGCGATAGTATCGGTGTCTTGGACAGTTCGAGAAGCATTGATCATCAAATGCTGCTCAGATATATCGGAGGAGCAGAGAAAAGTGTTGGTTGATGCACTGGCAGATTATGTCAATGTTACGGCAAGTGACGCAATCATTCTGAATCATCCCACCACATCGTCTATGAAATTCTGCGCGGTTAGAACTAGGGACATGAATGGCGATGAGTATTCGCCAGAACAAATTTTGGAGGACATAAAGGCGCATCCTAAATGGAAAGATGTTAAGTTCTTCGGTTTACCCAGATGGATTAAAGCGCGTGGACTCACTACATTGGGTCCAATGGGTACAGTTATGCTCGAGATCTATGACACTCGTCAGGGTGTCAACGCCGATTACCTGTGGAACACATTCGTTAATATCAATGGCGCTCCAGCAAGATGTTTGAAATGGTTGTTTAACCAACCGGTTCCGCAATGTGTCCACTGCTGGAAGTGGGGACACACGAAATTCAACTGTTTCATGCGCCGTGCAACATGCGGAAGATGCAGCCAAAACCACCAAACAGAGCAGCACAGAATGTACTGTGCTAAATGCAAATCTAATCAAGAATGCAAACGGGAAATTTGTATCAATTGTGTTGGAGGAGGTGGATCGTCAAACCACGCTTCAAATAGCAGAGACTGCCCTTACTTTGGGCTACGCTTCAATGTTGAGAAGTTAATCCAACTTGACAAGTCACATATCGCAGCGAGAAGAGGACGAACCTTATGGGACTGTTTATCTGATGTTACAAAGGATTCCAACATTGCGGGCGCGTCAGCCCGGAAATCGGCTTCTTCATCATGAGTGGTTTCATCCATAACTTTCGTTTTCTCTTTCTTAATGCAAGCAAATCATATAAAAAAGTGGAAATGCTTTTAGAAACGAACCAACTGTCGACGGACATCATTTTTATTCAGGAATTCCCTTTCGTCAAAGGGCTTCAAAAAATACCGAGTAGTTCAAATCTGGATGGAGAAGATCTGAATGGTGGACCCATTCACGTGAATTGGCAACTTGTTTGGCTAAACGACAAATCTCAAGTAGCGTGCTACATCCATAGAAGACTCTTACATTCATTTATGGTAATGATTGACCCTTTGGCATTTGATCATGACGATATTCTTCTTGTTTTCTCTAACTAGACTTTTGGACGGTAAAACTCAAAAGTTCCTGAATTTCTATCGCAACCCCAAATCTTTTGGAGTGCTTGAGGCACTCACCAGGGGTTTGTTGTTTGTCACAGATATTGCTATCATCCAAGGAGATTTTAATCTTCATTCGAGTATATGGGACGATGTTGTTTCTTATGAAAATTCTCGTTTGTTGGATTTGATTGAGCTAATGATGGATAAAAGTTTCAATTGTATAAACGATTCCAGTATACCTACCTTTCACAGGAGCAGAAGAAGATCAGGAGATGTTGATTATTCGAGCGTTTTGGATTTAGTTTGGGTTCACGATTTGGTCTTGGAAGATGCGAGTCACATTTACGCATTGGATGTGCTGGGAGCAAAAATCGATCATAGAGAAATCAGCTTGCGATTCACAACTCACAGTCATGCTCCAGCATGTCCACGCGTACCTTATATTCCAGCAAATTCAGAGGAAGAACTGGCATTCATAGCAGATATCAGTAATCTGGTCTTTGCAGAAGGCGCAGGTGTACAGAGTTGTGTCGATGCACTATACGAGGGAATTCAAAAAGCATGGAAACAACATGCAAAAATTCCAAAGGAGAATGCCAGACCGAATTTATGGTGGAATCGAGAGTGTATGAAGGCAAAGGAGGAGTACATCCGTACTCCATCTATTCAGGCGAAACGGAACCTTTGGCAAGAAATCAAAGCAGCTAAAAGAAAGTTCTTCGATAATAAACTTGATAATATGGTTAAAAGGGAGACTTATGGGATGCAGTACGTTGGACAAGAGAGCATAAATTGACAAATATTCCAAAAGTAGTGGATGCGGAGGGTCATGTGATTCAAAACCTGGACGATTTATGGTCAGCCACACATTTTCAATTTGTTGGACAACAATCCATGCGTACAGTGGACTGGGATTACATCAACGCCTTGCCACAATTACCGACTCATAATTGGTCAGATTTCTCTGGCCTAGAAATCTTGGATACAATAAAGTCAACTTCAAATACGTCGGCGCCGGGTCCAGACATGATCACTTGGCGAATGTTGAAAATCATCCTTAGCAAAGAAAAATTTTTGTGTCAATTGACGAAAGTCTTCAATTACATTTTGAAAGAGGGTACCTGGCCATCGCAATTTAAGCATTCAAATACGATAATCATCCCGAAACCAAAGAAGGAAGATTACTCGAAAATCAAAAGCTATAGACCGATAGCGCTTTTGAATTGCCTAGGAAAACTCTTCATGAAGATGTTTGCGGCGAGACTACAATATGACGCAGCTCAACATAATCTGTTACACCCTCTTCAATTTGGAGGAGTTCATCAGAGATCAACTCTCGACGCTGGCCTTTTTATTGTCAATTGGGTACATCAAGCGCGTGAAGCAGGAAAATTTACGCTATGTTTAGGACTTGACATTGTGCAATATTTCCCTTCTTTGCAAGGAGACATCATGGCACAGATGCTAGAGAAGCAAGGCTTTCCGACAGAATTAGTCAAGTTCACGAAGTCATTTTATTCTGGAAGACGCATGAATTTCATGTGGGGAGGAGGTGTATCCCCAGAATTAGAAGCGGGAGAGGGTGCTCCCCAAGGTAGTCCTGATTCACCGATAATGCTAAATCTTTTGGTAGCGCCGGTTCTAAATCAAGAATTTCCCTTAAATTGGGAAAAAGACAGAGCTCTCATGACTTACGTGGACGATAGTAACCTAATGATTTCAACTTTTGATTTACAGGATGGAATCAAGGAAATGAAGGCTTGGTATAGGTCGTTTGCGGTGGCAATGGACAAAATTGGAATGGTGGTAGAGATGGAGAAAACGGAGTTATTTTGCTTTCTTCCTTTTAAAAGATCAGTCAAGGCTCCAAAGAAACACAATGTTAGCCTTAAAAATAATGATAAAAGAAAAGGAGCTAAAAAGAAAAAAATAACGTCAGCTCAAGAGTTTCGGAATCATGTAGTTAACTTTTCCATTGATCATGCTCATGACCAATAGGTAGCAAATCTTAGCATTTTACTCAAAGATGCTAAAGGGAAGACATTGTTAATAAAGTGCAAGAAAATTTGGCGTTACTTAGGTTTTTTTTTCGATCCGGGGCTATCTTTTGATTATCATATACATTTCTATGCTAACAAATCGTTATCTTCCATTAGTGCTTTGTGCATGATAGGCAACGCGGCTCGGGGAATAGATGTCAGAAGACGCCTTCAAATTTTCAAATCTTGTATTTGGCTGATTATGTCATATGGACTGGGGTTGTGGTACCATCTGGACAGAAAAGGCATAAAGAAGAAAGTGATGATCCTGGAAAGAGTACAGCGCAGGGCGTTGTTATGGATGAGCGGCAGTTTCAAGACTACGCCTACAGCACCTATGGAGCTATTTTTAGGAGTTCCGCCGGTCAGAATCTACTGCGATTTACTGGTCAAAAGAATGGGCTTACGATTGGCTACGCTCAATAAACATCATCTGTTAAACATTCTGCGACTCTTCTTTAGGATGATTCCGAGTCATTCGAAAGTGCTAAAGTTTCAAAAACAGAAACGTACGAATATTGTCAGAAGCACAGTTACTCAACTGTTTGACATCGCTGGTGGCGTAGAAGAAGAATTCTGTTTTTGTCATGAGGAAAACATTCCAGGAGCTAGGGTTCGTGATGTCTACAGCAAACGCATCATGTCAGCCAATCTAGTTCACCCGAAGAAGGAAGATTCGGACTTATTCCGGGTGTGGATGAATAGCTTCAATGCAAAGCTTGAGGAGTGGCGGAGTACGAGTCTTATGTTTGCAACAGATGGAGCATATCGCAGCGGAGTGGGGTGCACAGGATTTATAGGCCCTGGGGTGAAGCAAGCAAGATTATTCGGCGCGAGTTCAGCATTTGAATCGGAATTGCAAGCTATTGAAAATGTCTTCAATCACCTGGCGGAGTGGGAAGTGACAGGGCATGTGGTGGTTTTGATCGACAATCAGGCGGCACTGTCAGGAATCTTTGACACGAACGTGAAGGAACATCAATTCATGTCTATTAGTGTGATGAAAAAACTACGAGTGTGGTTGGAGGGGAACGCCCAGCATTCGATTACTCTTTCATGGTGTCCAAGTCATATGGGAGTTGCGGAGAATGAAGAGGCGGACACCCTTGTAAAGATTAACGAGGAAGATACAGTGAACAGAAGTTTGCGTACTTTATCGATGTGTGCAAATCAGTTCAAAAAGGACGGGGGAAGATTGTGGAGACGATTGTGGAAGTTTTCGTCTGTCAGAGGAAGAAGCTTCATTAAGTTGTTAAACAGGCACAAGAGAGAAGTCTTACCATCGTTGGGGAAGAAACGCTGGTGGTTCGTGGACGCGTGTGACGGCAAAGTCACACATTTTGCCCGCTTTTCGAGAATGGTCACAGGACATTTTTGAATGGATATGTATTGGTCGAGCCAACCTGTGTGTAGCATACCCCTTTCTACTGGGGAGGACAAGGTAAACGTAACTATCTTGTACGTAGGAGACGAAGCCAGGTCTGGAGGTCCGGAGTACTTATATGTAAGGTGGCAGGATCTATCCCTGCGCGCATGGTGCGGACAACTAGTGTGGAGCCTTAAGAGGCTCCCGCGGAAGTGGGCAAGCGACGAGTAGGGCGTGCATTGGCACGCAGGCGAGATCTAACGAGTCGATGTTGGCGGACGCGGTCGAGGCACTGGGCTTCCAAGGCAGCCAGTGGTTTAGGGGTGAAATGGGCCCCATAGAATGGGCAGGATCGGGAGATGGCGGAGTGGCCACCATCGCAGTTCAGGCACTTCAGTAATGAGAGGCGATTCACTGTCTGCGACAGCTGCGGATGGGTGGAGCAAGTAGGGCACTTTGGGGAAATGGCCACAAGGGAGGTTGCAGTCGTTACCAGTAAAACACTTTGGGCATGAAGTGGGGAGAGTCGTCAGCTGCTGAACCAGGGCAGTTGGTGACAGGTGGTGACGGGTTCATTCCGGGTGAAGGTGGCCGTGGACTGAGCCACTGCCATGGCGTAAACGTCCTCGTTTGAGGAAAGCGTCCTCACAGAGGATGCGGAAGAAGCGACGGAGGTAGGCGTGCTGGGGTTGAAGCCCAAGCCCGGGCCCAGGGCAAGGGCAGCACGAGAGGAAGCCGAAAAAGGAAGGTGGTGGTATGGGTTCAAGGAGTGGGCCGTGGTCACAGGACATATGCCGTCGGCGGATTTTAGAGCGCGATTCTTTCCAGACAGCAACCTGAGGTGTCCCTTCTGTACATCTAGTCCTTGGTTCTCGCGGGAACATATCATGTGCAGGTGCGTCTATTATTCTCATTCTTTCTTTTCTTTGTCTGCTTTGGTTCGAAAGCGAAGCAATTATCTTGCTATCGCCAATTTCTTAAAAGATAACCCAACTGTGGGTTCATTTGAAGATATCGATTTTAATGTAGTATAATTGACCATTGCAATTGCGATTGCTGTTTCTGTTTTCTTTTTCTCTTGTTGATATGGTTTTGTTGTGTTATATGTTTCATATAGGTCTCTTCCGGCAGTCAATCTGTCCGGCAGTTTACATGTATCTCGTACATATTTTAATATAAAATTCTATTCGGAAAAAAAAAAAAAAAAAAAAAAAAAAAAAAGAGGGTGTCTACACCGTCTTACATTAGCGGACGGTCACGTTGGTGGCTGTCGTGTGAACCAAGTACCAACCAGACCAAGTTTAGCAGTTTGCGTCACGTTGTATATTTCATCAGTGTTCACCGCATCCTTTTTTGCGACATCTGTCAACGGACTATGTTCTTTTCGTATCCTATCGTTCTATTATCTTTAAAAGTGCAATGCATTTACCCTTTACATAAGTTTAACTTACCTTCTGTTCATATCATTATAAGCACCCTTCGCTATGGCTGTACTGCACGTGTAGACTAAGATCCATTGAATAGTCTAGATCTTTATAGTGCATTATTACGGTCGAAGACATAAAAAGCGATGTCACAAGACATCAGGAGAACTGACCAGCAGGCGGTGGCGGTCTGGCAGAAGCGGACAATCTTTTGTTTGTTTTTTTTCGCATGGAGATGTGGTGTATTTGACGTACGAAGTGCAAATCGTCAACCTAAAGTCGATCCCCATCCCTCATCTTGGCCCTCAACCCCCAAGAAAAACCTGGCAACCCGATTCTCTTCGCGGCTGACGCTAGTGTGGAGATGAACGAAGACAGCATGTTGTCCCCGCTCGAGTCGGAGACAAATCTGTTCGATCTCGATTATCGTTGCTCGATAATTGTGAATGTGGAAAGAGGCCCAACGACGGCCTCTGTGCACCCCTTGTCGCCCTCGCCCTCCATCATATCCTCGTGTCCGCCCGTCAACGTGGTAGACACGGAATCCACCAATAAGGAGGAGGAGGAGGACTCTGTCATCATCGACTTTGATGAAGAAAGAGGTAGCCACCCTGGCGCTTTCAGAGGGCGTGTTCGACTGATCTGTACATGCAGGACGACGATCGTTGGATAGGGGGTTGGGCATCACAACGCTGCCCACCGTTCACACCTCGAATCGGATTGAACCCGACTCCGTGCCTTTTCTTCCGCCGCCCCCTGCTGAACCTGACCTGTCTCTCGGCGGCAGGCCTGCGACAAGCCATATCCGGATCACGTTCAACACTCTGTCGCCCCGAGGCATCCCACCTCGTCACCACCACCAGTACGAGGAGCCGTTCGTGCTCACGAACCCTTACCGCATCTCGCTTTCGGGGACGGCGGACGCCAGCGCCTCCAATACCAACACAGACGAGAGCCAGGACCAAAACGCTGGCCCTACCCTCACGTCCAACGTGTGCGCGAATATGTGTACGAGCACGAGCACGAGCACGAGGATATGAATGCTTGAGAGGGTGTACATCAACGTTTTTCTCCTCCACTTCCCGGCGCTGTATTTCACGCGGGTGGCCAAGGTGTTTGAGGGCGCGCGGGTGAATAAGAGGGAGGTGGAGAGGGTCGCGAACAGTGGGTATGGGTTGGTAGAGGTGCCGTTTGGGGTGGGTGCGCATGTGGGTGCGCATGTGAATGTGGGGTCAGGCCCGTCGGTGGTGATGACCCCCCGGCGGTGGACGCCACCGACCCCTCCGGACGACCTTGTCACGCTCTCGCCTGCGTTGAAGACATTCAAGGAGTCGTGGGAGGTGTTTGTTGATTCGCTGCTGAGGGAGTGGAATATCCTCAACCTGGTTTCGGCCCTACTGCTTTCCTTTCCTTTTCTTTTTGGCTCGTCCCCAAATGTAACTTGTTGTTAAGTCCGGGCGTGAATATGGACCCGATATCGAGGAACACGTCGTTTTTCTCCCTCCTCGTTTGTGCGCTGAGTCTCTCGTTTGGGTGCGTGTACATTATCCGGTGTGGGTCGTTGAGGAGCATATCGGGGGTCTCTGCAAGAGGAATCTCATGGCTTGAAAGTGACAACGAAAGACAACAAGATGAGCTCCTTCTGTGAGGTGTGTACACAACGAATTAGAAATGATGCTGGCAGAGGAACATTGTTTCTGAACATTGGGGGTCTTCGTGATGCATATAGCAACTTGGTGGAGCAGCACGGCCTTCATTTAGGCAACTAGCCAACCCTTTCAACATCTTTTTTTTTCAAAACGTCTACGATTTTTTGAAACAGCTGGAATGTCACGAAGCTTATTGTAAAATAGTCAGCACGATGGCACGCATGGCAACTCGCAACTTGAATCTCACCGGATTGAGCTAGCTGCAGTTTGCCTTCAGATCTACTTGCACATTAGATATAGGTTTTGTCAAGAAGTATCGGGAAAATGTTCACAATGAAATTGGGGTCGGAATGGTCCGTGGCGCGGCATTTCCCGAGCTATACTGGATCACTTTTGTGACATTGCACCGTCACATCGGCGGGTTGAACTTGAACTTGAAGCAGCCTGTGCTGGTCTGGGATGTGGTCTTCGTACTCCTTCTTTTCCTCTGCCTCATCCATACCTCCTGCATTATCGGAATGCCCACCATCGCGATATCGGTCGCTCCCGCTCCAGCGAAACCTGAGAAAAAGACAGAATAACATCAACAGTCGATAACAGGTCCTCACATCGGTACTAAAAGACCTGTAGGCCCATCAGCAAAATGTCAACTTTCCGCCGCTTTTGCTTTCAGACGACCTCAGACATCACAGTGATACTGGCACCTTGCCGTTACCGGTACCACACCAGGCACCGCTTGCTCGCTCAATGGGCGACGCCCGTCAGAACCCAAAATTATTCAAGTATCACGAGCATCAACAATTCCGCCTCTTCCACACCGCTGGCTTGGCTGCTCTCTGCCTAGTTGCCAGCTTCACGAAATTATAACAGTGACGTGTACGATGTGCACAGGTGTATCTGTCTGGAGGACAGGTAAGCAATAACTACATATATGCGCCTGACTCCGTGTTAAAAAGCCTGCACCCAGCCCACCGGCGTCACCACATGCTGCCCGATTCAAGTCCCTGGCCTCTACCTAGGGTTGTCGGCATTCGGGACTATATGCGCAGGTCGCAGATGGGTTTTCATACGATGGCACTGGCACGTGCCCACCACCACCCATGTCGACAACACCAGCATCCATGCTCGACTTGACCATGACATATTATATCATCAACTGGGGGCCAAATGTATCATCTCTTGTCTGTCTGACGCGAGACCGCCATCAGCGAATTCTATGTCACGCCCTATACCTCTGGGCCTTTCAACAGCTTTCAACTCGCTCGCGCCCTTCCCCCACTTACCACTAGACCTCGTCATGGTCATCTCTGTTCCTCCCCCAGCGGCGCCATCCAGCACTGCCCAACTCAAAATACACGTCATCAAAGTTGCGCTCGACTTTGTGCTCGCCTCTCTTGGCCCAGGAGACTTGGTCAGGTACGAAAGGGGAGAAGGCAGCAAAGTAAGGAAGACGCCCGTGTTATGTCGGCAAGGGAACCCCTTGGCCAAGTTTATCGATAGAATCAGCTTACAAATCAGTGAGGATGAGTTTCTGACCAGATGTTGTCAATGTCGTCAACCATGTTCAACTCTCCTCTCTACCCGATCACACCCTCATCTCAGGTGATATTGGGTTGCGACCTTTGCGCTGTAACATAACATCGAAGCCCCAGCGGCACGGTTCTCGTCTCAGACATGAGCGAGCACGGCCGACGTGCCCAGCTCGATGACCTCATGCTACCGCGTGCCGAAGCGGCGAACATAGCTAGACGCTAGCTGCTGCCATTGCGGTGCATTTCCTATTGCATTTATTTGTTATTCTCCAATTACTATGCGGCCCATGACATCCTCAAATTACGCAAACTTCTCATGAGTTCAACTCATTTGATGCTGGCGATGCCCACCTGCACTATTCTACTGTCTATATACCAACGCAAGGGTTAGCATATAGTCTAATATCACCAGCAAAAGATCATACGTATGACCATGAGGAAGACCAAGGAACGACATCCGAGATAGATCTCCGTTACTGTCTCTATACTCCATCTTGCGAGCCATTAGTCCAAAAGGAACCAACCGGTAATATGTCATCCGTGATCCTCCATGTTCGAATATAGTATTCATCGTGTGCAATTGTGGTCCATAATTACTCGATTGAAAAGTTACTTCAGTCCGCTAAATAACAAGTGCCAGTTCAGCCTCATGATTCGAAGGTGGCAGGAGAAAATGCAACAGCATTGACACACCTGACCCAAATGGTCTTTTATTTCTGACACCGTTGGGCTCCACGAGCTAGCAAAGGACTGAGACTAAAGTAAAGTTTAGCTTCGCGTTCCAAAGTTGACTAGAATAGACGACGTGGTATCACGTACTGGAGTGCTACGCAACGCTTGTTGCCAACTATGAACCCTTTCTACTCCTCTATGTGATTCTACAACGTCGACTATCTCCAGATGACCTTGACCAATTGGGCGGTAAACTGTCTTCCATGATCGTCCATTATCATCTATATTGTCTATGCTCTGTAACACTGGTCCATCGGTACCCTCCTTGAAAGTTGCTATAACACGCTGACAAGTGGTTCAACCTACTGTTTCCGAAGGTGACAGGAGTAAATGCAGCAGCGTCGACACACCTGCTTATCATTGCCATCTACAATTATTTCCATTGGGGGGTTGGGATGAGGCTAAAAAAAGTTTAGTTCCAAACCCCCGCCCGTCTTAGAGTCGTGCTCAGCTTGAGAGGATTCATGTTTCTAATGGCAAGTAGGATTCAGTTTTACATTTCGAAAGTGGCTGGAACAGATGCCGTAACATCGACCCACCGGAGCAGGTTGTGATTTATTGCCTTCTGGTTGGTTGCCATACTCCAACCGAAGACCTCGTTTCTAAATTGAGAAGCACGAAGGTCAGACATCTGGATATGATACAATAGGACAGTGATTATTACTGGAATAAAATTACTCCGAGTCCTCCGGCCGTTACCAGCGATTGGAGAGGTGGATGCCAACAACGCAAAAGTGATGAAAACGATGACAGAAGAAATACGCATCCTGTGAACTGTAGTCCGTGGTAAGCAAGTAAGCGAGGACCAGCCTGGGAATGATTGCGCTCAGACATGGGGTTTATATAGACCAGCTTTGTTTGATTCCATTGTGGTCGTTACGATGAAGCCTGACAGTCCAGATGTATCATAGCAGTTTGATAAGATGCCATCCGATAAGTGTCCACAAGCACAGCCTGTCCTACGTCTTCCATTTTCCTTAGTCATTGCGACCTACCAGGACCCCGATAAACAGATGGAAGTTGGACAAAAAACCGTTTAATATTGGATCCGGGTATAAAAAAACGCGGCGGAGCCCATATGGGTACAAAATATGGGACGTGAGCCAGTGTTGGGAATGAAGACATCGGTTTCAATCCCCCTGCTCAGAACAGATCGTTGCCGTCGTTGTGATGTCAAGGACAGGTACAACTGGCAGGACTTTAGTCACATGACATCCTTCATCATGATACCGCTGGAACAAACCGCCGAAGAGTCGGTGACTCACGCACCAAAAGCGCGTGGGTGAATAGTACACCAAACTGGACAAAGGAACATGGAAATGGTGAGAGGTACACAATAACGCATATGAGCGAGAGTCAGTGACTCACACACCAAAAGGGCGCAGATGTCTGGTGAATAGACTTCACACAATAATAACAGGGCGGGAGCTCGCCGTCTGGTGTTGTATACATGCCGGCTGCTTCATGCCGACAAGCAGGCTTCCGACACATTGCAACACCACTAACTGCCCTTTTCACGCAGCTTGAAGTGTACGCTCAAGATGAGACTGCATGCCTGAGAATGGTCCCGGAAATCTGGTCACGATGTGGGACTTTGCACCTGGGATAAAATCAGTGAAGAGTTTCTAGATCTTCAATAGACTCTGAACCTGTTGACCGTTCAGTCACAACACTGCCCGAAATAAATGTCAACTCCGGCTTTCGCCGCTCTTGCTTTCACGTGGCCCCTTGCCGCTTACGTACAACGTTAACGCCAGCATGCTATCCTGCCCCACACCAGCACCACTTGCTCGCCCATCAGAACGGGCCAGCCTCTTGGTATGGGCACAGACGGGTACGGGTACGGGTTGCTTGGCCCAAGAGACTTGGTCAGGTACAAAATGGGAGAAGGCAGCAAAGTAAGGAAGACGCCTGTGTTATATCGGCAAGGGAACCGCTTATCGATGAAATCAGCTTACAAATCAGGTAGGATGAGTTTCTAGTGCGCGGCATCATCAAGGAGGACCAGATGTTGTCCATGCCATCAACCATGGTCTCTCCTCTCTACCTGATCACATCCTCACCTCCGGTGATAGGCTCCGATGTTGTGTTACAGCGCAAAGGTCGCAACCCAATCAGTGGCATGATTCTCGTCTCAGACATGAGCGCATGAGCGAGCATGCCATTGCGGTACTTTTCCTATTATATTTATTTGTTATTCTCCAATTACTATGCGCCCCATGACATTTTTAAATTACGCAAACTTCTCATGAGTTCAACTCATTTGATGCTGGCGATGCTCACCTGCACTATTCTACTGTCTATATACCAACGCAAGGGTTAGCATATAGTCTAATATCACCAGCAAAAAGATCATACGTTTGACCATGAGGCTCGATAGGCTCGGTCAGGTACAACGTCTTATCCGGGTCTATTCGTCCCGTACTATCTGTAAACTCCATCATGCGAGCCTTGAGTCCAAAAGGAGCCAACCGATAATATGTCATCCGTGATCGTCCAGTATGGAATATAGTCTTCATCGTGTGTAACTGTAGCCCATATTTACTCGGTTGGAAAGTTACTTCAGTCCGCTAAAGAACAGGTTCAGCCTCGTGATTCGAAGGTGGCGGGATAAAACGCAACAGCATCGACACACCTGGCCCTCACGGTCTTTTATTTCTGACACCGTTGGGCTCCACGAGCCGGAAAAGGAATGAGACTAAAGCAGAATTTAGCTTCACGTTCTGAAGTTGACTAGAATAGATGACGTGGCGTCACCCACTGGAACGCTGAGCCATGCATGTTCTCCACCCGATCCAACCTGTAGATCACTACCTTGACCAATCGGGTGGTAAACTGTCTTCCATGATCGTCTATTACCGTTGATATTCTCTATGGCCTGTAAAACTGGTCCAATGAGACCCTCCTCGAAAGTTGCTGTAACCCGCTGACGAGTGATTCAACCTGCTGTCCCGAAGGTGACAGGAGTAAATGCAGCAGCATTGACACACCTGCTTATCCTTGCCAAGCACAGTTATCTCCATTGATGGGTTGGGATGAAGCTAAAAAAGGTTTAGTTCCATGCCTTTGCCTGTCTTGGAGTCGTGCTCAACTTGAGAGGGTTCATTTTGCTAAAGGCAAGTAGGGTTCAGCCTTACGTTTCGAACAAATGCCGTATCATGATCGACCCACCAGACGAGGTTGAGATTTATTGCCTTCCGGTTTGTTGCTGCTACCCTCGTCGCCCTCTCGTTTCTAGATTGAGAAGCGCGAAGGTCAGACGTCTGGATACGATGCGTACAGCGATGATTACTTGAATAATATTACCCCTTCGGCTGTTACTAGCGATTGGGGAGGTGGATGCCAACAACACAAAAGTGAAGAAAACGATGACAGAAGAAAGACGCATCCTGTGAACTGTAGTACGTGGTAAGCAAGCAAGCGAGGACCAGCCTGGGGACGATTGCGCTCAGGCATGGGGTTTATATAGAGCTTTTGTCATTGTGATGAAGCCTGATGCAGATGCACTATCATAGCAGTTTGATACGATGCCATCCGATAAGTGTCCACAGGCACAGTCTGCTCTATGTCTTCCATTTTCCTGAGTCGTTGCGACCCATCAAATCAGAGGGAAGTTTGACAAAAACCGTTTTCAAAAAACGCAGCGGAGCACAGACGAATACAAACTATGGCCCGAGGATGTAAGCCAGCGCCGGGAATGAAGACAACGGTTCCAAATCCCCGTTATCCACGCTCGGAACAGATCGTTACCGTCGTTGTGATGTAGCCTGATGTACTGGTACGTATCAGCACAGCCACCTCCTGCCACCCGCTACTTGCAGGATGCAATGCATCGCATCGCGACTTGTACTTGCTTTGGTTGGTGAGTAACCCAATTAGCTGTATGGCCAACCATTCTTTGTATAGTGCACGAGAGGTATCATATGCACGGTACTGTGGAGATCAGGCTGAAGAAATCAAGCATCAAGACAATTGACTATACTCAACCATCTCAAGGATTGCGGATATGCAACTGCCAATGAACCAGCTCAGACACCGGTGCCGGCGCACTTGGGATCGGTGGTTGTGAACTTGACACCACCACCATGACATTCGGTACGTGCTACCCACTCCATGGGGATTTTCCACGATAACGCGAAGCTTATCTAAGGATAAGTTTTTGAGGGTGCTGAACAATCATCGGCTTTCCCCGCACACAAAGACGCGTCTTCTCATCTTCTTTCACTTCTCGTCTCTGTCGTCCCCGATTTGGCCTGGAAACGGTCCACTCACAAGCAAAAACATAAAAGATAAAACCTTCCAAACATATCAAACATAATACCACCTAAACACCTCAACTAACCAAGCGAGACAACCTCGAGCTCATCCCCCCTCAATTGGACAGAGCCCCATTAACAACTTATCTATGGACTGGGAACAGAAGGTAAGCTCTATTGCATAGTAATTATGGTATTTACTCGCTCGGATTTCACTATCTAAGAGTTCTGTTACTATTGACTTTTTGGCTAAGACTATGCAGGATGCAACAGTTGGATCGTGATTGGTTCTTCATTCCAGATAGCTCACATATCATGTAAATTATTACTGAAATTCTACAGAACCTGGCGTGTTGTGAGTCTTTTACAATGTCAACGACGTCCAGGGGGCTACTGGGTGGCGGGGCCTGTAGCCCTCGAACTTGCCCATCTGTAGGGAGTCTCAAAACACTCATGCGCCACTTGGCGCACCCCAATAAAGACTATGCCATCGTAGCACTCGGGAACCATGGCTTCTGAGAAGTCACAGGAAAGAGTCCATTGCAAACTCCTATGATGTGGACAGTACGGCGGCAACACGCTCGATCCAGAACGTCTTGAGATTGCCAAAAAAAAAGCCTGTACTACATAATCCCGTTGGACGATGCAGCATGGCAGCGATAAGCCAATCATTGAGCCATTCTCGTCCATACGGCAAGTATCGCCATCAATCCTGACCAGACGGTGTAACTTAATGGTATGTTCAGTATCCTTCAATGCGTTGAAAATTGAATGATGGCAGCGCGGGAATAACCCTGAAAGAACCATGCACCTGTCAAGCTCTTCTATCACATTTTCCCACTCGCATCTCTAAGCTGCAGGAAAACAACAACGCAACCCTTATTTGCTATCGCCCGTGCCGAGCAAACAATGACACTGCCGCTTGTACTTTCTCCGACTCGAAGCACATGTCAACCTGATCGTCCCTCCAAGCTGTCAAACTAGATCTCTTTTGTCTCTCAGCGCCCCTGCTCCCGCATCTGTATACGCCCAACAGTAACGTAACGTTCAAACCCCGCTTTATAATACGCCTTTGAGGGCGATATCGTGGGACTGGCATCACATAACAGTCAGCAGGCTCTAGCTGTCCTTATATTAAGCCTCTACATCCCACATGCTCTCTCTTCCAAGAACACAACACCTCGCCCCCCCACACAGTATGTTCACACTCTTCCGTCTCCGAAGATCTCAGGTACACCCTCGCTTCGTTTGTCATAACACGACATCTTACTCGGCGTACGGACCAGGGTAACCCCAGATCGACGCCTCTCTGGCTCCAGACAGGCGACTACACGTTTACGAGGGCGGTACGTCTGCCCTTTATCAATGGCTCACTGTCGACTTTCATTGTTGTGTGTTGACGTTCCCCGCTTTCTCCTCGCCAGAACAGCGCCGCCGCCGCACTACACACCGCTCAGGAACGAGACGGGTTTAACAAGGTGACCCATGGTCGACCCGTATGTCACCCCTTCTCGTCCCCCGTGAACGCTAAGCAGTGATGGTGATACAGGCTGAGATTCTCGACGACGACAATGTCGCATGGAATACTCCTCCCGAGAGATTAGTGAAGAAGCGAAAACAGATTAGGATCTCCTCGAGGCCCAAACGACGCTTTGTTATTTTTAGTCGGCGTGGATGACGTTGATGGCGGAAGAACGTTTCGTGCATACGTTGTTGTTATATTTGTGTCCGTGATGTATAGTAGATCTGCTTGTTCCTAAAGTGCACCCTGACTAACCCTGGCTGCTGACGCTTTATGAGGCTCACCCTACGCGCGAAAACAGCACTTACCATGAATGTGCAGTTCAACATCTTTCTCGCCTGCAAGGCTAGTATCACATCCATGTCTTCACTCCGTGCATATGCCTCCTCCTTTGCTCCATTGCAGACGTGGGAATCCGTTCTACTTCAATCTGTCCCCTGCGAATAGTCAAGCATCACCCAAACGGGGGCTTACTTGGCGCATATGCGGGAATGCACGAGAAAACCAGGAGGTGGCTTTGTCAGAATGCATGTCTTCACAACATTAGATGGGTGGTGCCGACGGATGGAAAGCAAAGGAAGAAGCTGGTAGGTAACGGCATTGGTTCAAAACAGAGTTTCCCACACAAAGGGTCAAGACTGTTGATGGACTTGATCCTCGCCCTCAGCCGCCACTGCGCCATCGTTCGTGTAATCATTCCTTTAGATTGGTACGAGGCCCGCTCCCAATCTCAAGAAGGCCTCCCCTCCGTGGGTGTCAAAGGGGAAACAACAATAATTTGACAATCCATTCCGGTGAGATTGATGACCAGAAATGCGGAGGATCTTGCCAGTAATTCCAAAATCGTGATCATGGTACCAGAGGTAACAATAACCGCCAGCTGATCATCGTACAACGCCTGTGGGTCTAGGGCAAGGCACGATAGGCGTTTAATACGTGTGGTCTAAAGGCGAAGAGTAATCCCTTAAAATACCAAAAGAGGCCAAGGTGATTGATAGGGCATGCCAAGATAAAATCGTCCGCGAGATGATCTTTAGCCTAGCTGACAGTAGGTATTCATGAGGACGAGTAAGATGAAGGCTTCGGTCTTTCACACACACGGGTGCCTTGGACGCCGTTGATGCACGTATTGCACATGCATTACCTATCTTCTCGACTTTCAATAAACATTTCTATTCGTCAAAAAAAGAGAGATAATCTTTACCGCGACATCCTTGAGCACCTGTCAATCTGGCGTCCCATATGGTACCGCGGCTTCTTCATAGTTCACAACACGGCTTTCCGCTCGAATCTACGTTGGGAGACGAGTCTGACTGACGCTTCGCTGATCTGACAAACAAGTGCAAATATGCCTCCTGACGGAGGGGGGGGGTCCAGATGGCGTCCACAGGCCGTGGGTGACCTTGGTGTAGAGCGGCTGTACGTGCGGCGATGCGGGCTATCATAAGAGAAGTGATTTAGGGAAAAAATGTCCGAAATTTGAGGTTAACGGACCACTCGCCTCCTAGCCAAGACCAGAGACGGTCCACATCGATCAGCACCGCAGCAATGCAGAAAAATATGGTCCAGGCGATTGAGAGTGTGTAAAAATATGTTGTGGACGGGAGCGGTAGTGAAGATATCAGGAGAAGGACGAGTAGTTATTCAATTTGTGGGTCGAGTTGAGGACGATGACTTGAGGCGGGTGATGAGCTTGGAAATGAGCAGTTGCCTAGAAAAGGGAATATATGTAGGCCGTTCGGCTGTAGGTGACATTGGAGGAGGAAGTTACGGGTGGTGAAGACGAACGGGAGACACTGAGGGGGCAACTCGAGCAACAGTCGACGTGGACGGACGCCGGAAGCGGAATGGCAGTCCGCTTCTCATGCTCATGTCATCCTTGCCAATGCTGTTCTTTACCAGCCGCAGTTGCTAATGCTACGCTCTTTGTTCAGACTTCATGATACCCATTTGGACCGTAGAAACCCGCTCCCTAAATGTCAACCTGTCCAGACATGCCGCGCACAAACTTAACAACAAAAAAAAACGATCGATGGATTGGCATCAGTCCTTATTCCATTTACTGGATAGCTCAAAACCTTCATTCTCGTTGGGAGGGCAAAGTAGGGGAGGCCGGCCCTGCATCTACACGGCGTATATGCTGCCAGTGCTCCAACTGTGCTAGCAGAGTGTGCCGGGCGTTCGGCTTGATACAAGGCAGCTGGCAGGCTGTGCGACAGTGCAGCTGAGTGAGCAATAAGGCCGGTTTCTGCATGATCGGGGGCGCCGCACTGTACTCATATCCAGGCCTCACTAGTCACTACCGCAAATTAGGCGTCGATGTATCCACAAGCACGATAACAGGGGATAATAAATTTATGACACGAAATTGCGAATATTACTACTTGTACACGTCGACCTGGATAATATAACCGGAACTCGCTACATGCGCGAGGAAGCAATTGAGGATTAAACATTACCCTTTTATGTACGACATTCCTGAGTTCTCGTAGGAATAAACAAGACAGGTAGGAGCAGTGTCCGATCACAAGTTTCCCGTTCGAGAAACTATTGTTCAGCGATATAACTTTGACACTGACGGAACGTAACAGGCCTCACGGACCCACATCAATAAACAGATCTCCCGGAGTTTGGGCCGACTGAACACAAAAATTGATGGCGCAAAGCTGTGAGCAGATGCCGCATGCATAGACAGGAAAAACGCTTTCGTCGACCCGAGCAAAGGATGGTATACACATAACTTGCCCGATTTGTATGCAAGATCAACGCCTTACTTGGTTTGGAAGGCGGTCTTCCAGGGACATCAGGTAATTGAACTCCGCGAACAATTCTCTCCAACTGCAAACTTTGCATCATCAAGCGGCGCCCAAACCTCCTTTGGATGCTCTCAGTCACACACAAGGCTATTACCAGCTTTCTGAGTTGATTGGTCCATCAATATATCGTTTCCACCGCGACTAGTCCCAATTGTATCCAGGATTCCAGTTACACGTCTAGGCGAAAGGCTCCTGACAGCCCCTTTCGTTTTGCACGTTTAGCACACGTGGAGGTACAGGTCGACTCCTGATATGGTTGAATATGGCTAATTGGGGTTTCATATGCAGTTCTTGTTCTATAACGAACATATTGTTGGTTGCCCCGATTCTCTCCATTGGCTGTCCACTACATGGATAATGGCATCACAACAACAACCGCAACCCTCGAGTTCCGACATGGAACAGGAATCATCCACCAGTTACGTTAATACCACTTTGCGCCTATCATATAAAGTACCCTTTCCTGTCCGTCTTCGCTCCGCAATCTATTCTGTTGCTCGCTTTCTCCGAATCATGAGCAAAGATACCAATCAGTTCCTCACACCAGAGTTCCTCCCTATACAGGAAGGGTATCGCTACATTGGCAGCTACCGCGATCGTTTGCGCTCTTTATATACCGAGCCCAAGATGCAGCATCTCAGCTTCGACCATTGGAAAATGACGGAACTCCGAACTTACAAGGACAAGAATACCAATGTCAAACATGAATACCTCATCGCGACCTTTTCCGATGGCGCCCAGGGCACAGTTCATCTCCGCATGGAACGTCGAATCCAAGATTCGTCGACCAAGTCCTTTTTCAAACGCGCGACGAGGAGAGCTAGTCCTCCTACCGACTCTGATAACGGCAAGCAAGGCGGTACCCAGGCCAAAGAACAGGATCCAGATAAATTCACGAAAAGGGCAATGGACGAAGTATCTCTCTACCCGGATCATAAGTTGACAAAAGACGGAGAAGACGGGAAGAAGCAGAGACTTCCCGTGGAGCATATCGCGTTCCATGAAGGCCATCGTATCAATCTTCTGGAACTGGTCCTACTCGCCTGCGCGATCAACGAGTGCTCGAAAGCATACCACTTTACGCAGAACAACTGTTACTGGTTTTGTTATACGGCAGCGGAAGCACTGAAAGCTCGTTACCCACACCCCAAGCACGATTTGGTGCCAATTGAAGGCAGAAATCAACAAGGCACGTGGCTCATGCTGCCGACAGACAAGCTCTTCCGTGATGTCAATATCGCCGAGTTGCTGATTAGAGCTAGACAGATGTTGGAAGACTTTAAGAATCAGGTGCGTCTGTCATCTGCTGCGAGATGGACCATAGTTGACGCGATTCGGTTTTGTAGATTGATGAGATTATTAACAACCCTAACAATGAGCATACTGTGAAGGCCAGGAAACAGGCAGAAGAGGAAGCACGCTTGAGGCTGGAGGCAGAGAGGCGCGCAGGAGAGGAAAAGAGGCGCGCAGAAGAAGAAAAGAGGCGTGCAGAAGAAGAGAAGAGGCGTGCAGAAGAGGAAAAGAGGCGTGCAGAAAAGGGGGAGAGGCGTGCAGAAGAGGAAAAGAGGCGTGCAGAGGAAGCGGAACGTCGCATCGCGGAGCTTGAGGCAAAGCTTGCCGCCCAAGCCAAAGGTATGATTCGCTGACATGGTGTACCACGTCCATTCACAACCAACAGCACCCTAATCCTCACTCGCAAACATTGTCAAACCGATGAGTCTTTTCACCACTCTCTTTGCGAAGACGACACAGGACTCATTTATGACTATCTACTTAATTTCAACGTCTTGCAGTGATATCGACCTTATACCCATCAGCTACGGGTCCTCTTTTCAGTTATCGTCGTGTTCTTATCATGACATCCTAGTTTTGATTACGACGAACGGATTTACACCTATATATGGTACAACGAGCGGTGAACGTGTTCTCTGTTTTCTGTGTTGCCGACTGTAGTTTGATCGATAGATCTTCATCTCACATATTTACCTGTGTCGTTACGATAGTCTGAGCTACGCCCGCAATGTTATCCTCATCCGCAGAATTGACATTGACATTGCCTGTAGAGCTGACCCTAAAACCTCCTCGCCTTCCACGCTCCCTTCGTAGTTGATGCCACTGAATTTGGATATCTGGCTGAATTTTCTTATGCCCCTCAGGACGAAACGGCCACGAATTATGATGATCATGATGATTGTTGTGGGACAAGAGCAGCAGTTCCTCACGCTGACGAACAGATGAGCATCGAATATACGACGGGGAGCATTACTTACGGTCTTTTTTTTTTTTTTTTTTTTTGAATGGATATGTGGTTGTATTGAGTGTAAGTAAGCGGACATAGTAAACTAAGGGCGCGACATGTCAACGGTGCTAGTAAGCCCGCATGTATACGGTCCCGGGAGGACCTTTAGGCAGAAGGGAATAACGAAAAGGAAAAACGGTACCCTAGTCATCGAAGAGGCGGTGAAACGCGGCTTGCTGCAATAATGTGACAGGTGGCGGGACCGGCGGGTCGAGGTCACCAAATGTCGCTGCAGTGGGGTTGGCCTTAAGGAAGGCCGCAAGCCCTATATAATTAGATCGACAACGCGAAAAGCAAAGAAAAGAAGGAAAAAGCTTTGTATACCTAGTGCACTTACACATGATATGTTCGCGCGTCAAGAGGGGACCATGGGCACACCATAGGCAAGCCATAGGCGAGTCTGGGAAGAAACGTTGTCGAAAGTCGGCCGAGGGCATGTGGCCCGTGGCAATACGGACAAACCGGGAGAAGAGGCCTGGTGCGTTTCCACAGGCGGCAAGGAAGCGTTTGCGTCCAGCGCCAAGGCAGGGGGTAGCAGCGCGACGTGAGGTGCGGAAGGGAAGCAGATTGTGGCCTCGATATTTGTGTGAGAGCCAGGCCACCAGGCCTCCTTCGCTTTTACCATCATCTTCTCACGGGGTTGAGGTATCAGTAGAGGTTATACGACGCGCTATTTCGTATTTCGAGGCATTTTAGCATACATTTTCTTGTTGCAAACATCAACCCTGTGTCTTTCTCTTTATTAAACAACGGTTATTATGTGCGAGAGTGTGAGTGATAGAGCGAGCGCGAGATAGAAAGAGTAGCTTAGTATCACACCGATAAAGGGGGCTAACGTTTCCCTTCGAGAGTCGGCGCACAGCGGATGAGGGCATACCTGAGATGATATTATTCCCCCCTCATCTATGCGAGCTATATAGTGTCGCGACAGTCTGAGACTGTCTTAGTGTAACGTCACATACGTGACCGGCATGGTCTCTGCTTGCTGCCGCTATAGCATTCGACACTCCCCCTCAAGCTAGGCCATGCCTAACCCGTGGGCGTGTCTAACTTTCGGCAATCCTTTGGTCATTACGTCGGCTGTCATTTCGGCCGTAGGGATATATTCGACATCTATTTGGTGAGTTTTGACCATGTCACGTGTGTATTGATAATCACGATTGATGTGTTTGGTTCGTTTATGGAATTCAGGGTTTTTCGCGAGTGCGATCGCGCCCTGGTTGTCTGCGTGCACCTTCGTTGGCTGCTGTTGCCTTAGGTGTATATCTCCTAGTAAGTTTCTTAGCCACGCAATTTCACAAGAGGTTTCTGATAATGCAATATGTTCAGCTTCTAAGCTTGAGAGTGCTGTGACGGTTTGCTTGTAGGATCCCCATGTGACAGCGCCATTTGCACATTTGACAATGTAGCCGTTTATCGATTTAGCATCAGTAAGTGTGTTATAACTTGCATCAGAGTAAGCTTGAATAGCATTGGCTGCCTCAAAGCCTTGCTCTCGCTGATATATTATTCCCAGATCTTTTGTCCCTTTAAGATATTGCAAAATTCGCTTCGCTGCGGCCCAGTGAACTTGCCCTGGTTGAGAACTGTAAGTGGTGAGAGTTCGGATGGCATAAGCTATGTCTGGCTGTGTTGCCACTGCAAGATACATCAATGATCCAATAAGGGAAGGGTAATGTTTTCGAATCAGTGAGTTTTCTGGTTCAGTGGGAGAGTCATTGAGATTAGTACTGGGTTCTATAGGGATGACAACAGTATATGTGTCCTGCATGCCATATTGCTTCAATAATTTATTGATATATTGTGGCTGATTAATTTTCAGCCTTCCTTTAGCTTGGTCATAGTTGATTTTGATATCAACAATTTTCTTGGGGGTTCCTAAATCTGTGACTTTTTCATTTCAGCTCTTAAAGCCTCAAGGACTGTTAAAGTGTCCGCGAACAGTAGTAAGTTGTTGACCCATACTGTGATGATTTCTATGTGACCATTTATTTCTCATATATAAATGCATATATCAGCAAATATGTGTGCAAACCCTTTCACATGCATAACTTGATCCAATTCTTTGTTCCACTCCTGACCAGCCTGTTTAAGGCCATATACAGTTTTGATAAGATGGCATACATGTCCAGTCCCATCTTCATAACCTTTGTGTTGATTCATATACACCTCTTCTTGTAGAGTACCATTTAGGTATGCACCCTTTACATCCATCTGACTGATATCCCAGCCAAGATTTACAGCTAAAGCCAATATTAGATGTATTGTTTCCAAATGAACAACAGGTGAATAAGTTTTGGTAAAGTCCATTCCAGGGACTTGGGAATTACCTTTTGCAACAAGATGCACTTTGAACTTTTCAAGTGTTCTGTCTTTATGATACTTTTTCATGAAGACCCATTTACTCCCAACAGTGCAACAGCCTGGTGGTAAGTTGACAAGCTCCCATGTACCTTTGTCACATAGCTGATTAAGTTCGGTTTTGATAGCTTTCTCCCATTCTGTCCACTCAGTGGAATGTTTTGCTTTGTTCAGAGTGTTTGGAGCATTGTTAATGTTGTTTTCATTAAGTGCTGCCATAATTAATTCTGTGGGAGTACTTTCCAAATTGCTGACAGAAAATGATGCATTGACTTGTCATTTTTTCTTTGTGACAGGACTATCTCCTTCTTCAACGAGTTCCATGGTTCACTTAGGGAGTTGGATCTTGAGAGGTTTGTTTCCTCTCACATTTTGCAATTCCCATAATTCTTCATCTGTCTAGTGTCTAGAAAATGGTAATTTTGTGACACTTTGATCTGTTTTGTTGTAATGTCTAGATATCTGATTCCTTTGGGACCATCCTTGTAACCAAGGAAGACTTGTATGTCTCCTCAAGGATCAAGTTTGTCATGAGTTAACAATTCATTTAAAATGGATATGGGCTGACCAAATTCATATAGGTGTTCGACATTAGGCTTTATGCCTGACCATTTTTTGAATGGTGTGGAATTTTGGATAGACTGAGTAAACACTCAGTTGTGTAAATACATTGCATGTTGCACTGCTGCCCCCCATAGGTTTTTTGGCAGTTGATGAGCTATTAATATGGCTCATATCATGTTGGCCACTGTGCCATTATATCTTTCTGCCATGCCATTTTGCTGTGGTGAATATGGGGCTGTTAGCTCAAGGACCAAGCCTTGGCTCACACACCAGGACGTCAAATTGGAGTTGATGTACTCCTTGCCATTATCAGCTTGAATGTGTTTGGGCTTGTTTCCCAATTGTCATTTGATGAAGGATAAATATTCCTTTAATTTTGATGCCACATCGGATTTCTGCTTCAGCAAGATGAGTGTGGTATGATGAGAGTAATCATCAATGAGTGTCATAAAATAGCCTTCCCCATTAAGGGTGTAAAAACATGCTGGTCCCCATAGGTCTGTATGAGTGAGTTCTCCAGGATACCTGGTTGATTTTTCAACATGAGTTGGAAATGGGGCATGTTTTTGCTTTGTGCAAATGCATGTCTCACATTCTGATTTCTCTGAGTTTGGATTGACATTGAATCCATCAACGAGTTTCTTCTCATATAGGGTCTCTAACCCTGATATAGCTATATGTCCAAAGTGTTTATGCCAGTCAGTCCAGGAAGGATATGATTCCTTTGATGCCAGAGTCTGTTTCTTCCCTGTCATCACATTAAGATAGTATAATGCATTTTTCATGTTTGCTGTAGCTATGAGTAAGCCTGTATGTGAAAAGAAGAGAGCTCTGTCTCTCTCAGCTACCTTTATTTGTGAAGCAGCCAACTGATAGAAGGTTGTTGGTGGTTGTAGGGATGTGTAGAATGTCGTGTAATGTAATCTTGTATGTTTCTCCATTCCTCTGTCTTTGGGAGAGAAGCGAGTAAGAGACCATTATAAATATGGTCTTGTAACTTGTGGTTGGCATTTGTGAGTTGTGTCCACAGGATTTGCATGTCAAAGAGAATTATGATGGGCAAGAAAGGCAAACGAGCCGTACGAACCATTGTTGCTGGGGAGATGACCCAGGCAGAGTACAGGGAGCTTGGAGAGCTCCAGGGTTTTGCAGAAAGCCAGTAGGCGAGTGCTCAGCGCTGCTGGCTGCTGCTCAGGTCTCTAAAGATGATGTATATGTAGACTCACAAATTAAAATGCATGAATTGCTCTATGAATGCAGTGATAACATACATTGTCTGAGGAACCTAAGAGTGAGCGCAAAACGAGGGGAATGTCTGAAACCATGGACACCCCAGTGGATGTTACGGAGAATTTGGGAACAGCCCAAAAATATGGCAGTAGAGTGCCTACAGCAGTGGGTACACGAAAAACGGATAAAAGAGGCGAATGGACAGCTGGTGGACCAGCTGAATGCCATGACAGAAATGGAAGCTATGTGGAACCTAGTACACTTATGGGAAAAAGTAGTACAGGGAACTGGCAAACAAGAGTTGGATCTAAAAGGAACAATCACCACCATGGACACACTAAAAATCATCGAGGTGAAAATGTTGTTAGATTCAGGAGCTACAGGGTCCTGTATAAGCAAGGACTTTGTTGAAAGACACCAGATAGCAAAATGATGCTTGGTGCAACCTGTGCCAGTATACAATGCTGATGGAACATGAAACTCCATGGGGCAGTTGGAATACATGGTGCAGGTAAAACTACGGATAGGTGACCATGAGGAGGTCATAGAATGCACCGTGACATGCATAGGAAAAATGGACTTGTTCTTGGGGTTTGACTGGTTAAGACATCACAACCTGACGATCAATTGGAAAAAACAATTGTTGGAGTTCAACCGGTGCCCAGGAACTTGTTGGAGATCTTTGTCGGTTCAAGAACCAGAGGATGAAATCGATGTGGCACAGTGCCTAGAGGACGGAGAGCAGTTGTTGGCAGTTCACATGGTGAACCAGAATTATGCATTTGGGCATATGCCTCAACAGCTACAAAGATAGTGGTAGAGGAGGTGGAGAAAACAAAAAAGCGAACTCTGGAGGAAACAGTCCCCAGACATTACCTAGGTCATCAAAAGGTTTTCGAGAAAGAAACCTTTGATGAACTACCACCATGGCAGTGATGGGATCATGCTATCGAGTTGATCCCTGGGTCTAACCCAGTTGACTGCAAAATTTACCCACTAAACAGGGACAAGCAGCAGCAGCTGGATGAATTTTTGAAGGAGAACTTGGACTCTGGATGGATCCAGCCAAGTAAATTGCCAATGGTGTCGCCTTTCTTCTTTGTCAAGAAGAAGGATGGAAAATTGCAACCAGTACAGGATTATTGGAAGCTAAATGAGATGACAATAAAGAATTGTTATCCACTCCTGCTCGTAGGGGAGCTAGTCAACAAATTATCACAAGCAAAGGTCTACTCTAAGATGGACATTTGTTGGGGTTACAACAATGTGCGCATCAAGGAGGGAGACAAATGGAAGGTGGCATTCCGAACCAATAGAGGACTCTTTGAACCTCTGGTCATGTTCTTTGGATTGACAAACTTGCTGGCAACCTTCCAGACCATGATGAATGATATTTTTCATGTCAAGATAGTGGAGGGATGGGTCGTCATTTACATGGATGACATACTTGTATTCTTGAAAAATCAGGCAGAACATATGGTTCAGGTCAACTGTTGATGTGCAGCATTGAGCTCAACACACCTAACCTCTTCAACTGAGGTGCATGGGCACTCCTTCAGGGAAAACAACTGAAGCTGTCTGAAGTGGGCTTGAGGGTGGCTGAGGTGACAACTAACTCGAAACTGCAAAACGCGAGGCCGTTTCAGGGAACCAGACTTATACTGGACTAAAGGGACTATGGCGAGGATGAGTAATGCAAGTAGGGGCTGAATAATGGCAGGACGAGGTCAAGACGAGGGCTAGGTGAGTCAAATCGAAGAGGGCAAGGGCAATAGTCAAGGTGACAAGTCGAGGACTAGGCAAATTCAAGTAGGGGAACAAAGCAATGAGTGTGGCAAGGAGGGTGAGTGTGGCAGATGAGAGAGACTAAGCAAGACAAAGCTAGACAAGGCAAGTCGAGGTGAGGTGAGGCTAATCAAGGCAAAGGCTAGGTGAGACAAGTCGAGGACAAAGTGAGAACACAAGGTGCTACTCAGACAAGCTCTGAGATGCCAAGGGAGAGGGGAACAATGGGTGATTCTTCTCTGTTGTATTTCGAAGACAGGAGGATATATATATATATATATATATATAGGTAAATGATAAAAATAGTCCAAAACCGGAGCGTCAAGCAAGGGTATGTCGGATACCTCTGGGATACCACTCTGTCGAAGGCAACAAAGAACTGTGCCAGGAACAAGGAACAGAATAAAGGAATAAAACCAAATACTGAAACTGTTTGAAAACTGTTACCACCCAACATCTCCACCATATCTGACAGTTCTAGTACAGCCTTTTTATGCTAAGCGATGCAGCATTGAAGGCAGTTGAAATTGATTATGGGCTTAGTGGCATTCGAAGTAGAGCCAGTACACTTGGGTGATGGGATAAACTCCTGGGGAGCCTGACTGCATGCCAGGTAGACTGATATGGGATCAAACTGTGTGCTGAAACGGGTCTAGGATGCAGGGAACTGAATCTATCAATTAGGACATAATGTTCATCGCATCTACTGATGACTTCCCATGCTATGATGATGAATGGGCCATTTGGTAGGACTTCTCTGTGCCATCCTCTTGTGTTGGCTATGTGGTCGATGCACCATACAACTTGTCCGAGGGTGAACGAAGCACAAAGGTTCGAATCGGTGTCTCTGGCATCGGTGGAGCAATTTAACAGCTCCAGGTGGAACTGATCTCCATGAAAATGGTCCAAAGGTGCCTGTAAAAATGACGGCTCATCCCTATCATAGAACATGGGCTCTTGACCTCCCCTAGCCCTAATGTGACATGCAATCCCATTGCTTAGATAACTCATTCGAGTGTTTGACTCCCCAAAATGATATCCAATCGACTCTGAGAATAACATGGTTGACTGCTCAAGCACTGAAATCCCCTGCAGTATGCCGGGCAGACCCAGGGGGTCCCAGAATAAACCTGGCTCAGGTTCGAGGTATGAGGAACGAGAAAGGGCACCTTCTGAGGCATCCTGCATTGACAGATCGGGATCTACATTGGGGGAAGTAGGTCGACTAGAGATTCTGGACACTAGTGAGGGCAAAGACAAGCTTGATAGTCTTTTGAGGAGTGAACCTGCCTCGACAGGTCCTGAATGGCCATTTATGGGTCTGATAATTGATGGCATGGTATAAGGAAGACCTAGAAACAAAAAGGCATGCTGGTTCCAATGTGGGCGTAGGCAAGGACAGGCTATAATCACAAGGCAATGGTCACAAACTTTTCAGGGACTGAATTTGTCTTTTCTTGATGTGCCAGGGCTGCAATTCAGACGCGGATCACTTGTATGGGCATAGCGGCCCCACAGCCACATTTAAAATAGCCAGGATCGATATGCTTGATCAACCATCAGTTGATGCCAAGATGCCGATTCGAAGCTGATCAAGTTTCGAACTTCGACTGTGCTTGCCTATCACTGATCCCCCTTTGAGCCTGAATGATCTTTGACAAGCTTGTTGACCCTGTAACTGCCAGTACCACTATCCTTTCCAGAACTCCATTGAGACTTTGAGTGCTTCGGTGCTTGCTTCGATAACGCTAGTACCCATCTGTTTTGACTCTGCACTAGGTGCGCCACCTGCATATCACTGTATCCTAGCAAAGCTTGAAGAGCACAAACTGTCATTGAAACCAGAAAAGTGTTTCTTTGATAAAATGGAGATGGACTTCCTGGGGGTGGTCATCGGCAAAACTTTGGTCCGAATGGAGTCTGCCAAAGTTAAGGCAGTAATGGAATGGCCGAAGCCTACATGCAAGAAGGAGGTCCAGCAATTTTTGGGCTTCATAAACTTCTATAGGCATTTTGTGAAAGATTTTGCCAAAGTGGCGAAACCCCTGACTTGTCTTACTGGAAAAGACAAGTGGAGATGGACAGAGCTACAGGATGTAGCTTTCGAAAAATTAAAGAAAACAATTGTGGAGGAAGTGGTGTTGCAGATTCCCAATGAGGATGGGCAGTTTAGAGTCAAGGTGGATGCCTCGGACTTTGCCATTGGAGGAATCCTGTCACAACAGGTGGAGGATGACAAATGGAAGCTGGTTGCTTTCATTTCAAAATCCCTTGACAATGCCGAATGAAACTATGAGATCTATGATAAAGAGATGCTCACAGTCATGCATGCTTTTTACGAATGGTCCCATTACCTCAAAGGGGCCAAACAGACAGTCAAGGTTCTGACTGATCATCAGAACCTGACATATTTCAGGAAAGCACAAAACCTGAATAGGCAACAGGCACAGTGGGTCATGGACCTACAGGATAACAATTTTGTAATCAAACACAGGAGTGGAAAGTCCAATACAAAAGCAGACTTGTTGTCAAGGCAGGCAGGACATGCCCAAGGAGAAAACAACAATGAAGGGGTGGTTCTGCTGAAGAACACCTTTTTGTACGAGTATTTGATGATGATCAAGCAATAGATGACATCATGAGAGATATCAAAGAAGTGCCCAGGTGACAGTGGGAGACACAGGTTGTCAAGGGCCTTGAGAAAACAGGAGGTGATTATAAACTGGAAAAAGGACTCATCACCTGGAAAGGGAGAGTCTATGTACCAGTGGCAGTGGCATTGCAAGAAGACATCATTGCAATACACCACTCTTGGGGACACTCAGGTGTCACAAAGACATTGAAGTCTTTGATGCAAAACTTTTGGTGGCCTAACATGCATGAAGATATCGAATGCTACATTCCAGGTTGCAAAACTTGCCAGAAGGCAAAACCGGACAGGACAGCATGCACAGCACCATTATGACCTAACGAGGTTCCTTCTGAACCATGGGAAGTGATATCGGTGGACTTTATTGGACTGTTGCCAGAATCTAAAGGCAACAATATGATCTTGGTGATTGTGGACAGATTCACCAAGAAGTCCTACTTCTTACCCACAACAGTGGACATTACATCGCAGGGAACAGTGGTGTTATTCAGAGATGACATATTCCGGGAGCATGGCCTCCCAAGGAAAGTGATTAGCGACAGGGGGCCTCAATTTGCCTCAAAATTTATGAATGATCTCTATGGAATGCTGGGGATAAAAGCCAACAGATCAATGGCTTATCACCCCCAAACAGATGGGCAGACAGAATGGGTGAATCAGGAAGTAAAGGACTTCCTGACTATCTTTGTGAATAATCAACAAGACAACTGGAGCAACTGGTTGTTGGTGGTGCAATTCTGCCACAATGATCGAATTCACTCAGCCACAGGATTCACCCTGTTCTTTATGAATTATGGACGACACCCCAATAAGGGGTTGGACCCTACCTATGCACCAAAGGTGGTAGCAGTGGAACAGCTTGCTAAGGAGCTGGAAGACATACATGCAAAGGCAAAAAAGGCCTTGGAGAAAGCTGCTCAAGTCATGAAAGAGTGCTATGACATGCATTGCTGAGAGGTGCACAAGTATAAACCTGGCGACAAGGTTTATCTCAGTATGGAAAATCTACCAGTCATCAGAGCAACAAAGAAACTCAATGGCAAATTTGTTGGTCCATTGGAAGTAATCACCAAAGTCAGTGAGTTGTCCTACAAACTAAAGATCCCAGCATCATGGAGGGTGTACAATGTCTTCAATGAAGTCTTGTTGAAGCCATACAGGGAACCAGTGTTTCTCAAACAGAAAGCAAAAGTGGCAGCACGCAAGGATGTGCAAATGGTGGAAGAGTCCCAGGAGGACAAGTACAAGGTAGAAGAAATAATGGACAGTCGCATCAGCAGACATGGAGGAGGGAGATTGGAATACCTCATTAAATGGAAAAATTATCCAGTAGAAGAGTCCACTTGGGAACCAGCAGAAAATGTTGCCAATGCAAAGGTGAAAGTTAAAAAATTCCATAAAGAGAATCCTCACACACCAACACGTGTATGACACATAGGAGCCACACAACAGAATCCCTACAGGATGACTCCACAGGAGCAGAAACAAAAGAAATTGTTTGGATGGGAGGACAGATGCTTTGGACGTGAGTACCTTGAAAATATGGAGTGCCAATGGCGCCACTGGAAGGGAACCTGGAAAGCAATAATAGAGCTACCAGATGATACTGATGGGATGTTCTCCAGAGATCTGGAGTGCAGTGGGCAGGTTGTACCCATGCTTAATTTCCCACAGAGGGGGAAAGATGAGGAGTTGGAGGAGGAGCACTTGGCACATGTGAAAGACACTGAGTGTCTTCAGAAGAAAATGTTAAAAAAGATGAAACCAGAAGCTGCTAAAGAAAGCAGTAAGTTGGAAGAGGACCGACAGAAAAGGATCAAGGGTGTTGCACGCCCTACAAGGAAATTGATTCAGTGGAAGACCACTGTTGAAGAGGTAGAAGATGAAGAGTCAGAACAGTCAGGCTTGATGCCTGAGGAATGGAGCAAGTGGTTGGACCGCTTTTATGAAAAAATGAAGAACAATCCACACTATGTGGATGCAGAAATGTCAGCCTCTCAGGATGTGAGGCCTTAAGGGGGGGGGTGATGTTATGAGCATCACTCATTCCCTACTATTTTTACAGTAACAATGTCGATGACACTTATGAAGATACGGACTTGAAGAGTTGGGATATGTTTTTCTTTTCTTTTATCTATTTCCTTGGACTCAAACATTTAGATACAAGGGCTGGACAATGAGACTTCACTATAGGATGCCTATGCGAACACTGCAGCCCATATATGGAAGGTGGTTAGGTCAGCATTGGTTATGGACATACCAAGTGCCGACTGGGATGATGGCCTGATGATGGGCCTATGCCATGAAAGGAATCATGGGTGGCATGGTGCCTGAGGGGCAACACAGGAATACCTGAAGGTACCGAGGGACTGGTACTGGTGTTCATGGGAATGGCTGAAGGCACTACACAATAAGATGCTGCTGTATATGGGGAGATGAGTGTGGATATGGTCATATGGGCACAGACTTGGCTGCTGTGCATCACCTCTTATTGTGAGGGGTTTTAGCTGTGTGCTGACTGCACACAGACCATGGAGAGATGTATATAAGGGCTGTAGTTTAGTGTAGGTAGCCCTTAAGTCTCTAGATAGTTTTTGTCACCTAGACATTACTAGACAGAGCAACTGACTTGTCTTTGGCCTAACAAGCCATCACTGTGGGATGTTCAAGGGTTGTGTTTAGGGACCTCCTAACACAATGTGCATTTTCTGGTTGTAACACTTCCTTCCTTTCCTTGGGAAGTTCAGGCATAAATGCAGCTAGGGAAGGTTGAGCCCTAGGCCAGTATGTCAACTGGACTTTTGTTTCTTCATCAACCTCCTGAAGGTCATCTTCCTCAATATTGTTCTTATAATCTGACTCATAAGCATAGGCAAGAACTCCATTGCATTCCTCCCTATCATCATTACAATTACAAAAATTTTCAACTTGGTTGCAGTTGAAGCAATACTGAGTTGGAACTCCTAAACATCCCATCTTTTTTACAACTACATGTCCATTGCACTTTCTACAGTGCCTACTAGAGTTTTTCACAGGAAGTGGACCCTTCTTACTCCTTCCCTTGCCCTCAGATCAGACATGTTCCCAGTGGTTGGGATCTTTCTTTTTCAAATTTTCTAGGTGTTTCCATGTAAACACCTCTTCTCCATGGCAGATGGCTGCATTTTTGATCACATGAAAGTGACCTGGCTCAATGTTATCTTGTAAGGCAAAACAATATTTTTTGTTCCACAAATCCAGCTCCCAGTCTAGGATTTCCTTGACAGTAGGCCATGCCAGCTCTTCTTTGAATAAAACCATATAGCATTTTCCATTGCATTGCCATGGTTTTTCTTCTGGGACTGTGGGGCTCAATGGACCAGGTAGTTTTGTCCATCCATCCACCAATCACTTCCAGTTTTGCACCTTGTTGTGGCTTTCCCTGATGTCTTTCAAAAAGAAGTCCATACTCATATGGACATTGATGTTCAGCATCTCCCAGATGCCATTTGCCAAATCAGCCAGTGTGGGTGCATGTGCCTTCCTCATTGGCTCTGTGGTGAGGTAAGTGTCATGCTGTATCCCCAATGGGCACTGAGATTGCTTCTCTTCCTGCTGTATCTGGGCATATGTGGTGGCTCTGATGTTGCCATTCTCCATGTGTTTAATTCAGTTCCACTCCTCTGTGGACAATACCAATACCCTATGCCTTAATAAAGGCAACTCCTTTCCTCTGCCAAACTGCTGCAACAGCAGCAGGTTTTCTTTGATGCTGAGCAGTGCCTCTCAGACTGGAGTTCCTGTTATGAATGTCTGGAGGCACTTCAGTAGTGCTTCAAATGCCTTATCCTGTTTGAGCATCTCTTGCTTGACCTTCCTCTGTTTGCAGAGCTTCTCCACCTTCTCTCACTGTAATGCCATTCAGGCCTTATCCTGCTCTTTGATTGAAAGCTGTTCAATCTTCCATGCCTCCTGTCTTTGCTCCTTAATGTGATGCCAATAGAGTTTTATGTGTGCATCATGCTGCACACACCTGATCAGCATTTCAACAATGGCCTTCTTAATCTCTGCAGCCTTGGTGACAACTTTCTTTGCACATCCACATGCCCATTCCAAATCAAATGTGGAGCCAATCTCCACAAGGCTCATCTTGATTTCCAATGGCAGTTACCATGCCTCCATTGCCTTCTGATGCTCATTCTGTAACCACCCATGACCTGTTTCCTATGATTCATTAGGTGCCTCCTCCACTTCCCTTGATGCTGTTCACAGGCAAGGGTTCCTGCTACATTTGCATTTTCACAATTAGCAGCATGGCATTTACCTCCATGTGGAAGTTCATGGAATGGACAGTAGACACCACCACAGGCATTGCCTAGATCTGCACTACAATCTTCAAATGCACAGTGTGTATGCCCCATCACAATACCATCTACTACTACCATTTTTACTGGGGCAGCTTCTTCCACTTCATCAACTTGTTGTATTCTTCTCTGCCCTTCAAATGGGAGGACCCTATCATCTATCCCAACCATATCTGCTTCATTTGCATTGGCTTCTAGAACCACTTCTGCAGTACTCCTGTACTTGTGTGTGCACTCAGAGCAAGAGTGTTGATCAGCTGATCTGATAACACCACCTTCTCCCAATGCACCAAATGCCTCTCTAGTCACTTGATCAATTGGTAGGCCATCCATTATTGTTAAATTGGTTTGTGATGCAGATGCAATAAGTCAAATTGACTCCTGCACAAATGCTTGCCATACATGTCTCCTACTTATTTTTGCTGAGTTTTCCATATTAAAGGCATTGTTCCAGAACTCTGCATATGCTGCAGCTGATGCATGGAGGTTGTAAATGCCACTCAACACTGCATTGGAGAATGCCCTGTCCACCCACAAGGTTTGTCCAATTTTGATATACTTTGCAGAGTTCAAATCTACCCTTTCACATTTAGTATCATGTTCAAGCTTTGCTCTTTCATGATCAGCATAATAGATGGTCTTGCATCCTTTGCAGTGTCCTGAGAGCACTGGTGTGTTGTCATACACTACAAAATTTCTTATCAACCTTACTTGGGGCACATCCCTTGCTCTGGTCCACTGGTATAATGACTTTCTTTGGCAAGCCAGTGTCCTACAGGTGGGGGTATCTGGACATAAAGTGTAAACTGCATGGACTTTTTTGTTGGAGACTGGCTTTAATTTAGCTTTGAATTTTCCTGACTTGTTGAGTGGATTTAACCCTAATAGCCTTGCAAGTGCATCCAGCTTCAATCCAATTCTAATGATGATCTGATGATCTGAGCCTTCTGCTTCCATATCAGATTCTTTCAATAGGGAAGCATCTTCTTTCTCTAGCATCTGTTTTACTGCACCTGCCAAACTCCTGATCCATCCAGTGGCCAATGTACTTCTTTCTTGATCTGAAGATCTTTGACAAAAATGCAAATTCAGAAGATCTGTGTTCTCAGTCACAGTGAAAAGTAGCATCAGCACTGTTGACAGTGAGACAGTTGAATCAAAATTCTCTTCAATGTACTTGCTGAATATTGAGAAAGGTATATCTGGGAAGATATGTTGTTCAAGGGATGCAGCAGCAACTAGAGGCAAACTTGTGATAATCTCTAGCCAAATCCAGGCCATCAAGAACTTGAGGAAATAATTGACCATAACAAAGAAACAACTTTGATATCATTACTATACAACTTTCAGACAAACAACAGTGCTATTCCACCTACTTATGCTTCTTTTTGGTAGAATCTTCTTTGGCCTTATTCTTCCCTTTACCCTTTGCAACCTGTTTCCTTCGTTCCTTTTCCTTCATCAAACATAAATTGGGACAGTGATTTCTCCCCCAACTCATAATTTGGTGAGCTCATTCAGTGCTCTGACCACTGTGTTTACTTCTCCCCAGTCTTCAAGGAATCATTTGACAAAGGTGTCATAGTTTTCCCAAGTGAGTCCATCCTTTTCCTCTAGTTGTTTGTGGATTATTTTCTTTCCAGTTGTCTAGTTCCTTTCCTAAGCATTGGAGGACATATCTTATTTTCTTTTCATGTTTCCCCTCATAGTTGTGGGTGTTTATGGTGAAGAAGTCGCTAAACCAATTGGTGAATGATCTGGCCTCAGTTCAATCTCCTGTGAAGATTCATGCTGAAACTGGTTTGATATCTCCCCTCGAAGTATCTGTGGTTTTAGTGTTGGTTGCCATCTGTTTTGTGTCAGTTTCAGCATCAGTTTCAGGTTTCAGGTTTCCTAGTTTGTGTTCAATCTGTTTCTGTTCTAAAAAGGTATGCCACCCAGTGATAGCTCCTTCAGTAAGGGTGTAGTATGGGTTGGTATCATTGAAATCAAATTCATTGTTGCAGTATTCTTCCCACCAGAGGGTTTCTTTTGGTCTTTCAAAGTATAGCTCTGGTTCTTCTTCTGGTTCTTTTTGTTCATTTCTCCACTCAACCCAAAGTCTCCCAGGTAGTGAGTGTTCGCTTCCTTCGATGTAATCTCCCTCAAAGTATTTGTCAGATACTGGGGTGTTCCTGTTCTTTCCTACTCCTCGAAATTCCCAACACTTATGTAGTGTTGAGAAAAAGAGCTCCTGTCCTTCTAGATAATATGTTCCTTTATAGAGAAAGGAATCATTCAGTAGTCTCTGGCTAGAGAGTCTGGTTTCGGGTCGTTTCGGATCTATGTTGTCTGGCTAGTGACAATGCACTAAGCAGTTCAGTGAGTCCCAACTTGTGTTAGGGTCAATGCCCTCAGTTCATTACTAAGTCAACAATGATGACTAGAGACTTGGTCTAATCTCAGTCAATGGACAGAGGAACTGCTTGTCACTGTGCTAGATGGTGACAAAGGCAACTCGAGCGATGAGGAAGGTGAGAGCAGGGTAATCAGTCAGATGAGAGCAATACTCAACTAAGTTGGAACTAAGGAACTACAGTACATGCATGGGTTTATATACTATCTGGAGAACAATGGAAAGGTATAAAAGGATGTGAAACAAGGGGTGAAACAGGCAGGTGAAACAAGTAACAAAGTGTAGCAACAAAGTGAAGAAAAGAGATTGTAACACATGCTACTGCTCCCCCACTGACCTTCATGACATATCTGCTGACTGATTGTCTGTCAGCATGATTCACCCAATCTGCATCTGTGTAAATCTCCATTGCCAATTCTCCATCTTCTCCATATTTTATCCCCACTTCTCATGAACACTTTAAGTAGTGGAATATCTGCTTGACTGCCATCCAATGCCATTCTTTTGGGTTTTGTGTGAATTGCATCAGGCATTGCATTGTGAATTTGATGTCAGGTCAAGTTGCAATTGACAAGTACATGAGGGAGCCAATGAGGGTTGCATATGAATGCATTGCTTCATTTGGTGCAGTTTCCACTGACTTGTTCAGTTCATAGTTGAGTTTTACATTAGGGTCCATTGGGGTTGAAACTGGGTTTGCATCAGAGAGCCCAGATCATGACAGTAGGTTGTCAATGTAGTTGGGCTGGTTGATGACAATGGTCTCAGCCTCTTGGTTCTGTTTGATTTGGATTCCAAGTATGAGTTTAGGTTCACCCATGCTCTTTATTTCAAACATTTCAGCCAATTCCCTTTCAATGCAGTTCACTTCATTGTTTGAGTTTGATACCCCAATAATGTTGTCTACCCATAATAACAGGGTGGAGAAGATGTCTCCCTGTTCCCTGTAGAATATGCAGTAATCTGATTTTAATTGGGTATAACCCAACTTACTCATAGCTGTTGTGTATTCTTGATTCCACATATTTCCAGCCTGCTTGAGTTTGTATATGGAATGGTAGAGTCTGCACACACACACATCCCATTCCATCATTGAAACTTGGGGGTTGATTCATGTAGATCTCCTCCTCTAACCAACCATTTAGGTATGTGCTCTTTACATCATATTGTCATAGTTCCCAATTGTTTTGGGCAGCAAGTGCAAGGTGTGTTCTGAGACTTTTGAAGTGCATAACTGGGGCAAAAATCCCTGTGTTGTTGTAGTCAATGCTGGGACATTGAGAGTATCCTTGTGCTACAAGGCATGCTTTATAGTGCTGGACATGGCTGTTCTCATCCCTCTTCTTTGCGTACACCCATTTGCATCCAACAATGTTTCATCCACTTGGTAAGTCCACCAGTTCCCAGGTCTTCATCATCTTCATTGTTGCCAACTCCTCTTCCATTGCTTTCTCCCATTTCTCTGCATCCATATCACTCCAAGCTTCTTTGATAGTTGTAGGTACATCATCTGTTAAAGTAGTTTTTAGTGCAGTATCAATAATGTCACATAAAACTTCTCTCACAAGGTTCACTCACACAAAACATTCCACTGATTTCCACACATCTGGATTATTTGCAAACTTGTAATCAATATCCTTCATGTTTGAGTGCCTTGGGCATTCATTGGATGTTCTAGATTCTTTATCAGGTGGGCATTGAAAGTTCAGGTTCAGGATTTTAATGATGAGTTTTTCGTTTCCAGTTGAAGTTGATGTCAACATGGTTTTGGGTGGTTGTGGCTGTGGTTGTGGTGATGGTGGTAGCAGTATCATTTCTGGTTCTATTTCCACATGCAGTTGTGGAAGCAGCTGCCCTGGCTGGGTGGGGTTTATGGTTTGTGAGCCAGTGAATCCAGACTCCCCCTCAGCTTGTGAACCATTAATTGTTGCCATTTTTTGTGGCTCTGTAGGATTAATAAACATAAAATTTCTAGTTACCTTGATTGTTTTTGTATTAGTGTCATAGTATCATATCAATTTAGATCCATCTATAAATCCAGTTAATATCATTTTCTTTGATTGTGGACTTAGCTTTGATATATTTTGGGATTCATTGAGTACCCATACTTCACTTCCAAATTCCCATAGGTGTGATACGTCTGGTTTAATGCCATACCAGGCTTCATAAGGTGTTTTTCCATTTAATGCCTTGTTGGCATGTGATTTCTGAGGTAAACAGCATGGGCAACAGCTTCATCCCATAAGTATGTTGGTAATTTTTTCGCAATCAGCATCATGCATGCTAATTCCAATAGAGTCCTGTTGAAACATTCAGCTATTCCATTCTGAGATGGTGAATACAGTGCTGTCAGTTCAATCATGATGCTGTTTGCAGCTGCCCAGTTCTTGAGTTGTTCATTTATGAGTTTTTTTCCATTATCCATTTGAATAGAGGTCAGTTTCCTATTAAAGTTTCATTCTATCAGTAGTATATGGTGTCTTATTTTATCAAAAGCCTCATCTTTTGTTTTCAAAAATAAGACAGTGCATAGTTGCATGCAATCATCTGTGAATGATATGTAGTAATGCCATCAGCCAATTGACCAGGTCCTAGCAGGTCCCCATATGTCTGTTACAGTGTGCTCACCTGGAGTCTGTGACCAGTGGGATGCCTCCTTGGGGTATGGTTGTTGTGCTTGCTTAGCCTCAATGCAAGCTGTGCAATTTATGTTTGTACTTGATTTCCAGTCAACAAACAATCCTGTGACCATATTTTCATGTGCCAATTGTTGAAGTGCATGGGTGTTGACATGGCCATTTCTCTTGTGCCACTCTTCCCATGTCTCTGACTTGTTGTTTATCACCATCACTCACTCTATTTCTTCCTTGCCTGAGATTTGTAATGTGGTCCCTTTGATGGTCCTTGCATGAGCTAAAAGTAAGTATAATTTATTCTTTAAAATCCCTTTTCCAACAATTTTTCCATATCAATCTTTCAGTGTGCATCATCCATCCTTGAATTCAGTCACTCCTTGGGATTTGTTATACCAGCTGACTGAAATTAAGCAATTTGTTGCATCTGGGACATGCAAAACATTTGTTAGTGTGTGGGGAATGATTTACCATCAACATTGAAGTCAACTATAACTGTTCCATGACCTTTAACCTGTACAGCTGCATTTCCAATTCCTAAAATAGATGAGCTAAATTCCATGTATTTGGTAAATACTTCTTGTATGGGGCATGTGTGTGACATTGTTGCAAAGTCAAAATCCAGTCATTTTTTTTCACAAAGTCTTGTCCCTCAGCTGCACAAATGACATATGCTAAGTCATTTAGTGAGTCATTTGCATTTTCATCATTTTTATTGTCCTGAGATTGGTTAGTCTTGCTTTGTCCTTTACCATTTGGGCCTTGCTCATGTTTTGTGCTGCCTGGCACCCAACAATCACACAACATGTGACCTTTTTTCTTGCAATTGTAACACTTGATGTCCTTTCAGCCTTTGCACCATCCACTGTAGTTTCTGTACCCATGTGTATATCTGCCTCTTGATTGCATTGTGGTTCCTGAAGGTCCATCCCTACCTTTCTTTCAATTGTCCTCAGCAATTAATATTGTGATTAGTTCAAATGATGTTATCGTTGGTTTATCTCCCAATGCACCCAAATATGCTGACATGTAAATGTCCCAGGATTCTGGTAAGGATGTAATCAGTATCATTATAAAATCTTCATTGGTAATGACACTCCCCATTGAATGTAGTTGCTCCTGTAAAATTTGTAACTGCACAATATGTTGTCACATGTCAAAATCATTGGCTGCTTGCATTCAGTATAGTTCTCACTGCACTGTGAGTATCCCGAGCCTCCCTTTTGACTCATAAACTGCACAAAGTTGTTTCCACATGTCTTTTGCAGTTTTTGCTCCTGATGTATAAATTAGTTCAGAGTCAGCAATTGTGAGTCTTAGTCTTGTCATTGTTTTCTTATCATTTTTCATCCAGGTTTTTAATTTCTCCTTTTTGTCATCTGTTGGTGCTCCTTTGGTTTTCACCTTCAGTGGTTCAGCTGTTTCTTCAATGTATTCATTGAGTTTGAGTTCTTCAAGGATTCCAACAATCCTCTGCTTCCAAGCAAGCCAATTATCATGGCCCTTCAATGTTTCAATCTTGAAACTTCCAATAGTGATGGTCTTGGACATTGTGATCCTAACCTCAATGCAAAATCAATACTGGTATGTTTAATTCAAATTGAATACTTCCTTCTGATAGATTTAATGTAGCCTGGGGCCCATAACCTATTAGCAGCAGTGCTATACACTTGATGACCAGAGGGGATAAACCAATGCATTCTCTACAGTGTCTACACATTATATACTACTTGTAGATGTATTCTAGATTATTCTGTACTATCTAATCGATGTTTATCATTCCATAATTGTCATACAAGTTTTCCATTGTCTGCTTAATATCCCAACAATTACTCAGAATGACTCATTGTGGAACTGTATAAGGTACTGATATTAGTAAGATAACCATAACAAGTAGTGTATAATGTACTTAGGTTAGGGTTCATGAAATGTATATAAGGAGGGCATTCTGAGTGATGATCCTTCAGTTCAAATAACTAACAAGTCTATTTTAAGGCAAACTTGATTAAGACAAGGTGAGTTGAAAGACCCACTTAGTCAAGTGACATGCACTGCTGTGATACCTTTCAAAACACTGTCTATCATTTAGGTAATTAAATATAGTCTTTGTGGATAATCTGGAGACTGAGCACTGTCTATCATTTAGATAGACTCCAGATATGACATCCCTTCAACAATTACTCATCAGCTTGGAATGTATGGGGCATCAGTTCATGCAAATAACAGCATCTGGAGGAACATTGACCAGGCCAAAAATTAATACTTTCCATTATGCACTGAGTGAGGCTGGCACATTGAGTGTCAGTAGCATCACATGGAATTTGAAGTTTTCTCAGTTCTTGACATTACACAGGGAGCAGTGTGTGGCCCAGGAAGTAGATTGAGAAAAAGCTATAGAACTGTTGGAATATCTCATATCCAGACACTATGAGCATGACATATATATATTATATATGGTAGTCAGTTTGTTTGTACTTCTTTACATGTGCATAATGAGTTGAATTCATGGCTCAGTTGCAGTGTCTGGACCACCCTTATGTCCAAATTTGGACATAAGTGCACCTGCCAAATCCAGATGCATCCCTATTTAGACATAAGTGACCCATCCAAATTTGGTTATGAGTAGCCTATTATAGTAGTGCTTTCCCACACATCATCAAAACATTGTCCATTGTCAATCTCCATTGTTTCTACACTCCCCCCTGTCTGCATATATCCCATGGCTCCTGGAAGGCCCTCAGGTAAAAACAAACCAGGACACTCTGCTGGTGGTTTTAGAGCCAATTCTAGTCAGAAACAAGCAAAGAAAGTGTCTGCACCATCTGCTGGCCCTTCTCTGTCATCTATGAGATCTGGCACTCCAGACTCAGGTATGGATGGTCATATATACTTCTGATATGGTCAATAATTCAATAATTATGCTTTTAGGGCCATCTATTGTGATTGGACATGGTAATCAGCAAAACTTGCTTCCAATCTTTAGTATGTCCTTGATTTCTGCCATCTCCTTATACTAATCAAAATAAAACACAGATAGGGCCACAAAGTAAGCCTTAGCATGGTTTATTTAGTCTTAATGTGTATGATTTTGATTTTAGGCTCATCTACAAGTTCATTTTCAGAGCAAGCCTCCACAGTGACAGATGACATGGCTGCTGACACTTTAAATTCAGATCATCCATTCCTATATCTCAATTCAGTTCATCCAGGTACTGCATGGGATGTGGACCTTGCCACAGAGTCAGATGATCAATGGGATACCAATTTTAAGAGTGATGATTCTTTCAATGATATCTTTATACCTCATGATGATAACTTGCCTGCCACTGGAGTTGTTGCTGCATATCTTGCTTCTGTCAAAGACAAACTTGTCTATGAATTGTCTGGGAATGCTACCCCACTGTGTTACCAAAATGGCACATTCTGGATTATGCCCAAAGATGGCTACTTTGCAATGCATTCACTCAGATTCTCTGGTGGCATGACACCAGAACATTTTTATTACCCAAGAGTTTTTGTTTGGTTGCCACATCTTCTGGATAGAAGTGGTTTGACATGCCAAAATTCCACTTGTTGTTTTTATCAGGATAAAGAGCATCCATTGACTGTCAAGGGTTGGAACAGTGATCCTGTAGCAAGGAGGATTGTTGACTTGAAAGATAACTACTATATCATAACTCAGCAATTTCATTGTAGGAAGGCTGATACTTCTGGTCCTACTGGTTGTGGAAGGACAATGAACCTGTATGACCCAGACATTTTGAGGCAGTTGGATCCTAGCCTTGTGGATGAGTTTCATGCATTTTTGACACATCACAGTGGCATTGATAAAACATTGATGACTCTCATCTGAGCTGGTATTGGGCATGGGCTTAGCTCCAGTGCATGGTCAAGAATTATGAAAGAGCTGCATGTAAGGGAACATGATCTCAGGGAACTAAAGTACTTGCATGCCATTACAGCTCACATTGGTGACTTGCATAGATTATGTTCTACAGTCAAGACATACCCACCATTTTCTGGGTTTCATGATCAATCTGGCTATGGTGGCTTTTCTCCACCAAGGTGGTATATCAAGGACATCTATATTGACTACATGGAACATATTTGCCCAATTTTGGACCAATGCATGTCTGCATTATCTGGGTACATCCTCAAGTGGGATCACAGCTTTAAGCTACCTAAATGCATGATGAAATTGGAAGGCACACAGATATTCACAGCTCTATTTACTGTTGTCAATGAGTGGGAGCAAATTTGATATCAAGCATTTGTGCCTACCAAGTCACTTGCTCATCTTTGTGCTGGACTGGAAGCAATTGTTGCATCCCTTAAACAACATGGCCTTCTTGAGCCTGTTTTGGGATTCACTGATGCTGTATCTCAGGATATTGGAACATTTGTTGCTTCCATGCCATCATTGGGAGAAAATGTTACTCCTGTGCAGCTTGATCAATTTTCTGATCTTCCACTACTGTCCTTGCCTGACACTGTATCAATCCATGTGCTTGGAAGTCACCATGAAATACAAAGTGCATGCTTAAACATTTTACAACAAATTTCAGATGATGAAAGCACTTTGCACATTGGATTTGATATGGAATGGGAGTTTACAACTGGCCTTGGTGGTACAGGTCCTCAGAGGACAGCATTGATTCAGATTGCATTGCCTTCCACTGTTTATTTGCTGCAAGTTTACCATCTGCATCATTTGCCTAGCTCTGTCAAGACACTGCTTCATTCAACTCAGATAATAAAAATTGGGCATAATGTTGGTGCTGACTTGGCAAAATTGGCTCGTGACTTCCCAGATTCTATACTTCTTCCTAAAATAAGAAATTCATACCCTGGTGTTATTGAGCTTGGGAAGTTGGCAGCAGAAAAGAATGCAGTGTCCAATGCCAATGCATCACTAAATGCAATCACAGCAGCAACTTTAGGCTGTTATCTCTCGAAGGAATGGAGAACCAGTGAATGGGGCCTACCTACCCTAACAGATGATCAGAAGTACTATGCAGCTTTGGATGCACATGTTGCACTTCAAATTTTTGATGTTCTCAAAAGCAGTGAAACAACTGGTCAGCCTTTATCAGCTGCAACACAGGTTGGTCAGCTTGTAAGCTTATGTGTGAGGAGACATGAAGTTGCTCATGGAGAGATTGTTGCACAACCTGCAAAGTATGATATACTTGTTGGAAAGGACAAAAACCTTGTCTCAATTGGTGTTTCTACAACAAAGACTAGAGCACTAATCAAGATCTCAGAAGTACTTGCACCAAATTGTGTAATTGCTTATCATCAGCAGTCACTGAAAGACATTAAAGGAGACAATGATACCTTCATGGCAGTTGTCAGCATTAGTGCACTCCATACTCAAAGAAATAACATGGCTGTTAGTGCTGTATCAGATCCTGAGCAGAGGAATATTGTTCTGCCTACTGTAGCCAAACCATCACAGAATCCACAGGCAGACACTAATGATGATTCTGATGTGGAAGAGGACACAGAAGATAATAATGAAGAGTCCATAAGCCCATCAGGATATAGCCAAGAAACAAGTGGTGACATTCCAAGCCAAATCCTGGCTGATTGCTTTCATGTGATGGACAGGGTAAATAGGACAATTTCATGCAAAACATACTGCTCTTAAAAAATTTGCAACTGCATTCAGTGACACCATGCTTGTACCTGATAAGGGTGATAAAGATTTAGTTGAGGCAGTATTAAAAAAGAAAGGAGAAAGCTGGGGAAGGGTTAAGTCTAAATCTCCTGCTTGGTTGTGGAGGAGGGTATGTCAGTTTATACCCCCAGAAGGATATGCTGTATATCCTACTGAAAGAATTATTGAATCTTGGGCAACAGTCAAGTGTGTTGTTACTGGTCAGAAGTGTTCAATGATGAAACCCACAAAAAGGCACAAAGTATTTTAGTTGAAGTACAGAAAGGATGGATATCTGACCTACCTTTATGTCAGTATATATGAAAGAAGGGGTTGACAAGGATGGGCTCAACCTGTACCATTGCATCTGGGGAACAAACTCAGTAGAAGGGGCAGTACATAATCCTATAAGACAAAATTTTGGAGCCTTGTATGCATCACCAGAGTTAGCTGATGCCCTCATTGCAGATTTTCGACATCACCACAATGTAGACTGTGGGTCAGTGCATAAACATGGTGTGCAATATGCTGGGCATTATGAATCTTGGCTTGATCATGAAATTCAGAAGCTGAGAGAAGAATCCCCTGGAGTAGCAAACCAGCCCTTCAACTGATGTTATCTGACATTGATCCGACTTTGGTCCTACAGTGTTACAACCAGAAAATGCATAGGACAGTAACAACATCAATGACACTTATGAAGGACAGGACTCATAGAAGATGGAGAGATATTTTTCATTTCTTTTTATCTTTTTATCTGGACTCAAACAATAGATTACAAGGGCTGGACGACAATACACAATGAAGGAAATACTATGTTAGGACTGCAGCCCTATTAGGAAGGTGGTTGAGGTAAGCATCAGCTATGGACATAGACCAAGTGCCAAAGGGACATGGCTGATGATGGGCCTAGACTGTGATAGAGATTGTGGGCTAGCGCACCTTGAGGGGTGACATGGGAATACCTGAAGGTACCAAGGGAATGGTACTGTGTGTTCATGGGAATGGTTGAGGTGTTGAACAATAGACATGACCATTATGGATAGAGGGGAAGCCTTATATGGCTTAATGGGTGGTTGTCAGTTACTGCACATTGTCTCTTATTGTGAGGGACTTTAGCTGTCCACTGACCAGCCTAAGGGGTATATAAGGGCTGTAGTTTAGTGTAGAGTCTCTTTAAGACTCTAGGTAGTTTGTTGTACCTACAACTACTCCTGAGCAAACACTTTTTGTCTTTGGCTTAACAAGCCTCACTCTGAGTCTTTAGGGGTTGTTTAGGCACAGTCCTAACATACAGTGGAACAATTTGGAATTGCATGCATACCATCAGACACTCATATCAAATGCAACTGTGTTGGAGCAGATCTTGATCTACAGATGTCAGTACAACCAGTACATTCATTAAAGCTCCATCTTTCAAGGCTTCATGGAGACAGGAAAGATGTCTATGCATTTCTTGCTAAAGCACAAGGGACAAAGTTTGCTGTGACACCAGTCCATACCAAAGGAGAATTTGAATTGTTTGCAAAATCAGTCCTGCCTGGAGGTGACTGGTGCACACAAAATAAGCCACACTTTGAGCAAATGGCCTATTGGTGGTCTGCCAATGCTGATGGCAGAACAGTATTCTATAAACTGCCTGAGCATTTGTCAACATACTATGCCACATTCAATGCAAGAAGACAGACACAGCAGACCCTGATAGAAAGTCAAGCACAGCGCCAGCATAATCAAAGGCGAATTCAGCCTCTTGGCCATCATGCAAAGGTGTTACCTGCAGTTGATGTTCATCAGTGATCCAGAACAAGTGCTTCTGATATATAAACAGAGATGGCTTCAGATAATCCAATTGACTATGATGATCATAACATACCAAATTTAAATGATGAAGTTGATATGGATGTGGATATTGAACCAATTGCATCCAGTTCTACAACACCTGTGCATGATGCTGATGTTCTGTTTACCCAGCATGAGACTGCTACAGCTGCACTGAACTTGCTTCATCCATCCACAAAGAAAAGAAGTCCAAAAATTCCAATGTTGTATCTGGTAGCTCCTTGAGCAGTTTTGTGACTGGAACAAGTGCTAGGGCAAGGAGGAAGTGCAAGGTGTGTGTCCTTGCTGGTCATGATGGTAGTGATTGTCCAGGATCAGGAGGTAGATCAAAATGTCAATTTGAGTAAGAAATTCACTTTATTCTTTTGAAATTACAGCTAATAAATGGATCTAGCAAAGGGAAATCAAGGGAATCAACTGAAAATGATCATGTAATTTTTTGTGCATACTGTTTCTTTGAATCCTCTGCCTACAAACATTATTTTGTATTTTTTATCTCAATTTCAAAGAAAATCCTGTAAAAAATGAGCAACAATTGGAATATAATACATAATTGAATCAAAGGCAAGGATTTACATGCCTAGACCCTTTTTTGATTTTTTCAATTTTTTTGTGTCCATGGTCCAGACATGGCACCTGAGCCCAAAATATTGCACAGAGCTGTTGTTTCCAACATGACCACAAAGTAATGTCTCATTTTTTTTGAACAGAAATAGCAACCCAGGTAAATTGTATCATCATCTCAGCATTTTCATTTGTTTTTTCTTTCTTTTCAGTTTGTGTGTGTTACCAATAGGTCAGTCAGTTGCAGAAAAAGAGATGCACTTGGCATCCTATTTTTTGGGGTCTTGGTATCTTCCAGAAGTGTGATCAGCATTGAGTGCTGTTCATATTCATAAGAGTCAATGTAGCATTAAATATTCAAGTATCAATGGACCTGTAGACATACGTGTATTGGACAGCATCAAGGCAAAGACAAAACAGTAAGAATGGCTAGTATGCATTGAGGAGAAAGTTTTGGCAGATGCAGTTCAGGAGTAACAACTCATAACAAGTCCTACCCAGAAAACAGTGGAAGATGTCAATTGAGATGCCTGAGCACACCACACAGGGAAGCACTTGAACAGATCAGCCCTGAGTATGGATAAGACAAAGCTCCAAGAACCAGTTGGCAAGAAAGTGGTGAAACAAAAAAAGGGTAATAGTTGTATCCCCACTGGACACCAAATTTGAAGTAGAATCTGGGCATAAGTTGTCAAGCTGAAGGGAGCTTAGATAGTGGTGAGAAAATGGGGGTGGACAGTTGAAATGTGAGGGAGAAAATGTGAAGTGAGGATGGCTGAGAAAAGTTAGAAAAGAGGATCAGAAATTTGAGATGAGGACATTTCTGAGTCTATGCTTGTGGAGAGCTCCCTGTTACCATATGACAGAGTGAATCCATAAGGCACAGCTGGTGTTGTTGGGATGAGTGTATTGGTCATGGGGTTTATGGGGTTCATGAGTCTCAGGTCTTGCTGAATCTTGAGAGCCCTCAAAATGAAACATTGAGGATGACAGGCCTCAGGTCAAATACATTGGCAGAGATGAGTGCCACATGCATTTGGCAGAAATGACCACCACACCCCTGACATTGCCCAAGGATGACATGGGGGAAACTGACACCCCTAAAGACTGGCTCTCTACAAATTTTTTGGAGTTAGCATGTGACCACCAACACATGTCAATGATGATGTTGACATCTGGGAGGCCTTTGGCCTGAAATGGGAACCATTACCCCCTAAACTGATTGAGGATACAACCTTGACACTGCTCTCAAGCAAGGCCAACAGGTCTCCACTGCTATCACCTGAGGCAACAGCCTCACCCCTATCACCTGAGGAAATGACCTCACTACCACCACCACTCTTGGACTATCCACCCACTTTCATCACTATTGAGGTTTTTGAACCTCCCATTTTTCCCACTGGAGCCAAAGAACCTCCAACCATTGCTGAAACTGATGCCCTCAGGCTTGTCAAGAATTCCCCACTGGAGGTCCTGCATCAAAAACCTCTCACTGAAATGTTTTCCAACACCCCAAGTGCTGCCTGCCTCATCTGGTCATTCAGGATCATCCCTTGAGATGTCCACTGAATGCATTGCTGAAAGGCTGGGCTGTGCATTGCACCCCACATGCATCACCTGTTTTTTTCATTACCTCTAAATACTCTAGCATGCATACTTTGCATCAGCCCTCTATGTTACCCATGTCATATTGTACTAACATCTGAAACAATATGCTATCTTGTCTAATCAAAAAAAAAGAATCTTGAGAGCTGCATAGCAGTCTCTTGTGGGCAAGTTAGGACACACAGTGCATAGCACTCATTCTCCTCCAGACATAGACAAGATCATGTCAACCATTAGCAGACCATTGTTCTTTGTTTGGGTGAATCATCCATGAGAGGCTAGAGCAGGGGGGTCTGCCCAGAAAATTCTGAGACTGCAACCCCCCCACAACCTGACACATGGGGTCTGCCCTGGTTCCGGGGTCCCTCTCTGATTGTCTGTGTGATCTGTGACCTGCTTTCATTCCTTGTAACTGTCCCTCTTCCTATATTCACATTGTAATGATATAATAATTACTTAGCAAACTACATTACATTACTGTATACTTAACTGAGTCTTCTTTGTTGGAGAGCCATGTTTAGAAGTTGTTGATTCACCTCTCTCTCTTTTAGCAATCTGAGCAATCTCCCATAATGAATCACTATCTGGAATATCATACTCTTCACAGATTGGCAGAGTAATAGTAGAACCATTTGGAAGCACTAGTGACATAGATTGTTGTGTGGGAGAGCTATTTTGCATTGTTCAAGGATTGTGAACACAGCAGACACAGTATAGAGAGGGGGAGAAGTAGTAGCAGATGGAGGAAAGCAGAAAGGTCATGCTCATGCAGATAATCAGAGAGGGACCCCAGAACCAGGGTGGACCCTGTGTGAAACATTGTTCAGGTTGTGGGGGGGGGGGGTTGCAGTCTCAGAATTTTCTGGGCAGACCCCCCTGGGCTAGAGTGTTGTATCTGGCCAAAACATATGATGGTCCATATTGGACAAAATCCACAAAAACAAGCTGTTAATCCTGAAACCCAATGAAGCAGGCAGGTTCATGGTGAATCACAGTGGATGACAGTGGAGCAGGCATGAACAAGAATGAACAAGAATGAATGCACATGATAACACTGAATCAGCATGGGTGCCATGATCAGCATGAATGCCATGAATGGCATGAACAAAGAGAATTGGTAGATAAGTGTTAATGAATGACTGTAGAGTTGAACATGGCATGAACATTGCATTGTGACGAAGAAATTTATTCTGTTCATTCTGTTCATTCTGTTCATTCTGTTCATCCCATTCCCTCTGAAACAAATATAAGTCAAGTATTAAAAAGCAAACATGCCAAGTATCGTAAATTTCACCCCTTCACCACTACCACTCCCCCTGCAATGGATCCCCAAAATGTGACTTGTATCAGCACACTTGAGATACCGGGCAAGTTGTACCTCTGTTCTTCATGTTCAGAGATGCACTGCTGTTGCACTGCAGCCACCTTTGGCCAGGTGTGAATCCTACTTGCCAGCATCATTATGCAACTGACAACATGCAGCTCCCATATGTGAGGGATATGCCCTTGTCACCAGAAGAGGCTTGCAATAGCTGTCACCACCCATACTGGCAACATGTTAGGACTGCTCCTAAAACACACACCCAAAGACTCAAGAGTGAGGCTTGTTCAGCCAAAGACAATTCTAGATTGACCAAGTAGTTGTTTAGGAACAACAAACTACCTAAAGTCTTAAGGACTTCCTATGCTACACTACAGCCCTTATATACCCCACTACTTGGTCAGTGTGCAATCAGCACACAGCTAAAGTCCCTCACAATAGGGACAATGTGCAGCAGCCAACTGCTGCCCATCTAACCATTTGTAGCCTGCCTCTCTCTCACAGATGGCCATGTCTATTGTTTGACACCTCAGCCATTCCCACTGTGCCCATAGCACCCATCCCATGAACACCAGTGCTGTACCCTTGGCACCTTCAGGTATTCCCATGTTGCCCCTCAAGGCACTCTAGACCTGTGATCCCATCACAGTCTAGGCCCAATCATCAGGCTGTGTCCCTTTGGCACTTGGTCTATTCCCATAGCCAATGCTTACCTCACCTCCTTCCTAATAAGGGCTGCAGTCCTAACATAGGCACCTCCTTTGTAGTGTATTGTTGTCCAGCCCTATTGTTTGAGTCCAAAGAAAAAGATAAAAAGAAATAAAAAAATATCCCCCACCTCTACAAGTCCATATCTTCATAAGCTTCATTGATGTTGTTACTGCCATATGCGTTTTCTGCTTGTAACATGTCCCTCTTCTCAAGACCTCACATCCTGAGAGGTCAATGTAGCTGCATCCACATAGCATGGATCCCTCTTCATTTTTTTCCCAGAAGCACTGCTTCTGCTCATCCCTCTCCTCAGGCTCATTCCTGCCCAGTCCAAATCTTCATCTTTCACCTCCTCCATGGTGGTCCCTCCACTTCTTCTTTCCTGTGCACTGCACCCTTCACCCCTTTTCCCCTTGCATCCTCCAATTCACTGCTTTCCTTTGCTGGGAAATTAAGCATGGGTTTAAACCTGCCTGCCATGCTCCAAGTCTCTGGAGAATGTCCCATTGGTATTGTCTGGCAATTCCTGAATTGCTGCCCTTTCTCCTTTCCATTTGCACCATCTGCACTCCATGTTTTCAAGGTATTCCCTCCCAAATCGACCATCTTCCCAACCAAAGAGTTTGTGCAGGACCCATGCTGTGGTGAAGTTTTGGTATGGTTTGAACTCCATACCACCTATGTTCCTCAAGTGCTGTGGTGCACTTGGATTCTCTCTGTGAAAATGCATTGGTGACATTTTTGGCTGACTCCCAAGTGGATTCCTCTACAGGATAATTTTTCCACTTGACAAGGTACTCCAATTTTCCCCCTCTGTGTCCACTAATGTGACTGTCCACTATCTCTTCCATATTGTATTCATCCTCCTGCGACTCTTCCACCATTTGTGTGTCCTTGTGCACTGCTGCCTTTTCTCTTTGCTTGGGAAACTCCAGTTCCCTGTACAGTTTCAACAAGACTTCATTGAAAACATTATATACTCTCCATGGCTTTGGAATCTTTAACCTATAAGACAACTCACCAACCTTGGTGACCACTTCCAATGGACCAACAAATTTCCCATCAAGCTTCTTGGTTGCTCAAATAACTGGCAGATTTTCTGTACTGAGATAAACCTTGTTGCCAGGTTTATACTCATGTGCTGCTTGATGATGTGTGTTGTACTGCTCTTTCATTATTTGAGTGGCCTTCTCCAAGGCCTTTTTGGCCTTTGCATGCATGTCCTCAATTTCTTTTGCCAATTGTTCCACTGCTATGGCCTTTGGTGCATAGGTGGGGTCCAACCCCTTATTGGGGTGTCATTTGTAGTTCATAAAGAACAGGGTGATGTTACGAGCTGGAGAGGAGCCCCTAAGTGCAACCCTAGGACGGGGTTAGGGACCATACAGGGATCAACAATTTCCATTGATAGGATAACTCTAAGAAGGCTCAGAAACCCTTGGTGGCATATGGAAAACCTATACATCAGTAATGATGACTTGATGACTATGTGCTGGGGCTTATTTATACATGCAATCAGTGGTTTGAGGGCTCATGGGATTTATCCCTATTTATTCAAGATTTATGGAAGGATGATGAAGACTCTAGGGCTTAGTGGCATATGGAATGTGGGGTTACTATAACCAGAATACAATGGCCCAATGATGGTGGCCTATATGTGTGTGGGAATGGATTAGGTCAGCAAGATGCTGAGCTGGGATGGTGGGTCCATGATAAGGATCTATGGTGATGCCATGCTCATGGGAGAGTGCCAGCACAGCAGGTGGAATGTTATGACACTGAACAATAGAAGACTGCAGAGCCAAAGATGGCATATGGGCATGCATGTAAATGGTTAGATGGGAGTGGAGTCTGTTGCTGTGCCCTCTTTATGGATGAGGGGTTTTAGCTGCACACAGACCAGGAGGCTTTGTATAAGTAGGGAGTTGGTTTGTATGCTACAACACTGTAGTATGCAGCCCCTGAGTATAGAATTGTTCACTTCTCATCTCTGGCTGAACAAGCCCCACTTTAGGGTTATCTAGAGTTAGTGTTTAGGCATGTCCTAACATTACCTAGAGCCTTTCTTCTATACCCCTTTTCTGCACAGTGGTCAGATACATGCTAGCACATCTTGCTAGGTGTTGCCATTGTCCATGTATTAGGCCTATATCAACTCCGACTCTGAGAGGTAGTAATTGTGTAGCCTACAACCTCTCCAGGTGACTCTGACAGCTAGGTGACCTTTCAACAAATGAACTGTCAACAATCTCTGTTTAAGAGATCCAGCAAACCCTTAACTTGGGTGGTGACAAACAATCACAGACGAGAACTAGAGCTTGCTGGGGTGTAGCATAGGCAGGAGACCATAGATGCGCCCTGGGTAACTAGTACTGTGATTGTGGAAGAGCTCAAGGAACGAGCAAAACAATGGCATTAGTGTATCTGTCAGTGCTGATATTAAGTCTTGGGATACCCATCTGTACTAGCAGTCCCACACTATGTCTTGTGGTGACTGATAACTAGGCACAAGGACACCTGAGTGAACTGCAGGGGATACACTAATGTACTAGTGTGTGGACCTTTGACCAAATTGAAGAGACAAGTGCAGGTAGGGTTGTGACAGCATTGTCCTGTGGCTATCTGGTGAGACAGAAGCTACCGAAGAAGAGGCAACAGCATTTTCTACTTGAGAACATCTAGGTGATGGACTAGGGATGGAACTTTACCTCAGTTGAAGATTTTTGTTACAGGGTACAGCACCCTTGTCATGAGACTATATTTGGACATCCAACATCACACAAAATATGACAGGAGCAATGGAGTGCTCATTCACCTACATCCTTCCTCACACCCAGGCGACACTACAGGAGATTGGTCAGATCTTTGACATGGACTGGGTCATTAATACATCAGACGACACATTGGTTCAATTACAACCAGCAGAGTTCATTGGGGACACAGTGGTCTGCTGATATGACAACCACATATGACTGTGGAGGAGGCACTTAAAAGCTATATGACAAGTGCAATTACATGATGAGTGGCAGCAACTCCAAGCTAGGGAGGCTGCACAATTACGAGAACAGGAGGAGGCTTGGGAAGCCTTACTTGTGGAAAGATGGGCCAGATGAGCTATAATCTGGGCAGAACAAGTCATGTGCCAGATGAACCAGGAGTATGAGACTCTGGTTGAAATCTTAGAAAAGAACTATGGGGAGACACATTGAATCCCATCTGGCTGGCAGTCTTAGGGTCACAATACAATCAGTGGCTGTTGTGGATAAAGGATGTGGATAGGGCAATCTGCAAATACAAAATTTCCAAGGAAACAATCAACCATGCTCAACACATGGAGGAGCTCTATGCTCATGAGGGCCTCATAATGGATCACAAGGATTGGAATGCACTTATGCATGTGCTCAATGGCAACATCAAAGCCACGAGCATGGCTCGCCTGCAATGACAGCAGGAACGAGATGAATGATGGGTGGGAATCAGATATGACCTGCATATGATCACCACACCATATGTTTGGACCATACGCCTTGGAGGACAAAACAAGTCCAGGTGCTGGAACAACAACTGAGCACCAGCAGTTCCTATCTGACAAGTCAACCTCAGATCTACAATTCCAGTTGAGCAGGCTATGGGAGAGACTCAGGGACGAGTCTATCCACTGGTAGTAGAACAACGAAGGACTGAGCAACCAGCACACTCATATGCAGTGGCAGCTCAGACCAACCTACTGGAAAATCAAGCTAAAGTCACCATCAAAGGAGGAGATCATGCATGGTGGAACAATGGAGTTCCTACATGAGCAGACTGGCTCAGAACCGAGGAATACCCTCAGGGCACAAATGACATGCTGATAAGTTTGCTCCGCTATTGGAAATAGGGAGGAAAGGAGAGGTGTGAGGTTGTGAAAGAGTTCCTGTCAACTCCAGTGCACTCAATGACAATGCTATGCTGCACAGAACTAGCAGAGTTTGCGGATAATAGCTATAGCACATGAATGTGTAATGACAGCAAATGCAGAGTGTGACAAGACTCGAGATGTGAATGAGATGAGGAGGGTGCAACAAAGACTGAGACTCAAACAAAACTGGATTCTGGTGATATGTTAAGCTGGTAAAAACCCATCATCTGGTAATCTACAGGGGCTTTATATACTTTTCTACTCTAACTAATGAAGTAACACTTGTAAATTTTCACCTTGCAACCATATATCCAAATCTGTCTTGAAGGTCTTCATGTGATGGGGCTAGCTGAGGGATGCGATGGTGGAATATGAGTGCCACAGTGGGAACCAATACTGTGACCCTGCACAGGATGCTAATAGACTCATCAGATGGAAATAGACTGGACTTGATCACCATTTGCAGCAACTCTGGGGTTCATCTGACTTGACATGGCCCTGTTCTCTATATTCTGCAGACCTGACTGGTCTATACTGTAGTTGGTCATTGGCTGATGGGTTTACTCGTCTGCTAGGGTCCTAATCTGCTGTGTTGGTGCATTGCTATGGATGACATGGTGACTGGATCTTGGAATGTAGATTGTCCTAATGCAGATATGTCTTGATGGTGCAGTCCCTTCTCCAGTGAACTAAGCTATGCCAGTGTAATGATTTTATGCAACTCGGCTGACATGGTGCTGACATTGGGTACAAATGGCCAACTGGCATGGGGTTTCAATGACGTATGTGGGAGGCAACTTGATTGTTGATTGTGGGCAATGCTTGCCTTACTGTGGATAATCATGGAATTGCATGGAGTTGCTCATGGCTAGCTCGGATGACCTGTGGATGATCTCAGATGAGTATGGCTACACTGTCACATCGGCATGATGCTCATCAGTGCACAAGAAGAGAGACATTATTGCATGGAGGTGAAATGTGGAAAGGGAACAGGTGTTACCATACCTGTATCCCAAAATGGCATGGGAAGACAGTTGTCTTCACCCTGACATCCCTGGCTACTGTTATCTAGTTTTGATACAGGAGTGTTACTGGAACAAATTCCAATGGCTGGCTTACCCTCAGTTACACCAAGTATGTGCATGGGACAAAGAACTCAGGAACATTGATGTCACCACCATTATCTGAAAAAGTTACAGATCTGACAACACCCTGCACATAGAGCACTACAACAGTAATATGTGTGGCTGGTTTCATATGGAAGTCCTACTCAGTCTAGGCATGGGACACAAGAAGCTCAGGGCTTCAGGATCATCGATTGGATTCTGGTGGACAATTGCACTAGAACCAATTCCAGGAAAACTATCACCAGCAGTACCAGGATTCTGTTACCTGCACCTCATTAAGCAGAGATATTGGAATTGCTACAAATGGCCTGTGTACCTGCAGCTGGTTACTATCTTTAACCTGGAAAAGAAGTTCTGAAACAAAGGAGTCCAGATCCAATGGACTATGACATAGTTCACATTGAACTAAGCCATGGAAATGATGCCAACAGATGGGACATGGTTGAGCTCATGATCTTAAATGGACATGGAGTGGTACATGTTGGTGGGGATGTGAAAGAAGAAGAAGAGGAACTTGCATGGGGAATGGAACCCACATCAGAAGAAGAAGTGGAATGGGAAACAATGGTGCAACCAGCATGATCAGATGCAGCAGCAGCACTCATTGAAACCAGTCCTTGCTCTTGGAAGAATTCACTGGAGTTATCCACATACAATCAGAACCACCTTAGTCCGAAACTCCCTGGATACTGTTACCTCTGGCTGGTTAAAAAGAAGTACTGGAACACATACAAGTGGCCACCATACCCACAAATCCGTACTGTCTTGGATGGGATCCAGAACTTATGGATGAACATCAACCCATCTATACTCAACAAACAAAGGGACACAAACAGATGTGGCACTTGGTACGAGTCACTGGAGAACCTGGTGGTTGGCCCTGGATGAAAGAAATGATGTGGAGCGGTTACAGCTCACATTGACTAGGTGCCTTCAGGTTCACAGCCAATATGGTCAACCTCTTGTACAACTCAATCAATGGATGGAACGATTACTGGAGAGATGGGCAAATGATACAGCCACTCCCAGAAAACGCCAACCTGGCAGCCATTGCAGCATGAGAGAACCAGATCAATGCCCAGGTACAGGGACGACAGCAGACAGCCATGGCCATTGGAAACACCATTGTGGAAATGATAAACAAATATCATACCGCTAACCAAGTGAAACCCAGTCCTCTCACAAAAATGGAAATGCCTGACTATTATCAGGGCAATCCAAGGACTGTGGATGGATGGCTACAACAGATGGAAACCTAATTAAAGATTGCCACTTGAGGTTGGGAAGTGGGACTCTGTTGGGATGAATACAACAAAGGACTTGACTCAGAAGATGGTCTGTCATGGCAACATGCACCACTCATTAGGAAGTTCCCCTTTACCAACTGGGCAGACTTCAAGAGACAGATGCATGAGTTCTTCATGTCCATGGAGACAAAGGAAAAGGCCATTGAGAAATTACTCAGCCTATACCAGGGGAATACTCTTGTGGAGGACTATGTCATAAAGTTCAATGCACTTACACCCTTGGTCGAATGGAACAATGCTGCCTTGATTGCCCACTTCAAAGGACACCTCAATCCGAACCTGGGACAAGAGTTTATATGACATGGAGGTCTTACAGACACTGCAACATTACAGCAGATCCAGGACAGAGTCATTGAATTGGCAAGGGCTTACAGAAAGTCCAATGAGGCATATGGATTTACCAAATGAGGAGTTGTCAGTGACTACCAAGAGAAACTATACAACAGGGAGCATCGCCCACAGTTTCAGTTCAGGGCACTGCCTCCAGCACCTTATGCAACTTCCAGTTGCTCCAACCCTAATGCCATGGACATAGACAAAGCCAAGACTCCATTGTCTAAATGCTACAACTGTGGAAAGACCAGTCATTGGACCAAGGACTGTAAAGCACCTCAAAAGAAACCAATGTGCTTTAACTGTGGAAAGGAGGGTCACTTTGCAAAGGACTGCAGAGGACAGAAGAAAACACAAGATAAAGGCAAACAAGCCATCCAAAGTTTGAGCATTGAGGACTTCACTGAGGAACAATGGAAGGACTATGGGATCAAGAAGGGTTTTGGTGAAAGCCAATAGTTGGATGCAAACTATCAGCTACTGTGACTAGTACTCATGGCAGTGTAAATATGTATAAGGATTCTGGAATCCAAATTCCTGACTTGCTCTATGAATGTCAGAATGATATACACTGTCTGAGGAACATGCAGATAAGTGCAAAAAATAATCGATTAAAAACCTGGATGGCCCTGTGGGTCTTGAGAAGGATTTGGCAGCAGCCAAAGAAAGATGCAATTGATTGCTTGAAATGATGGGTTCATGAGAAACAAACTCATGAGGTGGACGAGACTCTTGTCAAACAACTAAATGACATGAGTGAAGGAGAGGCATCGTGGAACCTAGCACATCTATGAGAAAAGGCGGTCAAGGGATCCGGAAAAATGGAGCTTGACTTAAATGGAGTTATCACATCACTGGACACAGGACAGCACATTAAAGTCAAAATGCTACTGGATTCTGGATGTACCATGTCTTGTGTTAACAACCAGTTTGTGGAAAAACACAGTCTTGCCAAACGACAGCTTGTTTGAGCTGTGCCAGTCTATAATGCTGATGGAACTGCAAATGCAATGGGCAACTTGGAATACATGACACAATTCCAATTGACCATAGGGAAACACACAGAGATACTCGAATGCAGAGTGGCATGGCTGGGCAAGACAGATCTTTTCCTAGGACATGAGTGGCTGGAATGCCACAATCCAACTATTAACTGGAAATCAAGCATGGTTAATTTTAACCACTGTCCCAGTTCACGTTGGAAATTGTCATCTGTACAGGAACCAGAGGATGAGATGGACATGTCTCAGATGTTAGAACCTGGAGAAAGACTATTGGCAGTACACATTGGAGAACCAGAATTATGGATCAGGGCATATGCATTGAAAGCAATGGAGATAGTGGCAAAGGAAGCTGCTGGTGCAAAGGAACAGTCTATTGAGGAGTGAGTCCCTAAGCATTACTGGAAGCACTGCAAGGTGTTTGAAAAAGAGACATTCAACGAATTGCCACCATGACAAAAATAGGACCACACTATCAAATTGATTCCTGGTAGTAATCCTGTGGACTGCAAGATCTATCCCCTTAATTGAAATGAGCAGGAGCAACTTGACAAGTTCCTAAAAGAGAACCTGGACACCAAGTGCATCAGGCCTAGTAAATCACCTATGGCATCACCATTCTTCTTCATCAAAAAAAAGGATGGAAAACTCAGACCAGTGCAGGATTACTGGAAACTTAATGAGATGACAGTCAAAAACCAATACCCACTCCCACTCATTGGGGAGCTTGTGGATAAACTGTCTCAGGCAATGGTATTCTCAAAGATGGATGTCCGATGGGGTTATAACAATGTCTGGATCAAGGAGGGTGATGAGTGGAAGGCAGCATTCAGAACTAATCATGGATTGTTCAAACCACTGGTTATGTTCTTTGGACTTACCAACTTGCCAGCCACATTCCAAACCATGATGAATGACATATTCTGGGTTGAGATAGTGGAAGGATGGGTCGTCATCTACATGGACAACATCCTGGTATTCTCAAAGAACAAGGAGGACCATGTCAAACAAGTCTATCAAATCTTAGCTAAATTGGAAGAACATAAGCTATCACTCAAACCAGAGAAGTGCTTCTTCAACCAAGACAAGATTGATTTCTTGGGAGTTGTCATCAGTAAAGACTCAATCTGGATGGAGGAAGGAAAAGTCCAAGCAGTTACAGAATGGCCCAAACCAATGTGCAGACATCCAGCAGTTCTTAGGATTCATCAACTTCTACCAATGCTTCATTGAGAACTTTGCCAAACTGGCAAAGCCACTCACTATGCTCACTGGAAAAGAAGAGTGGAAATGGACTGAGTTCCAGGATAGATCATCCCAGGAACTCAAGGAGACTATCACACGAAAAGTTACATTGCGAATTCCAAACAAAGATGGACAGTTTCTGGTGGAAGTTGACACATCGGACTTTGCCATTGGAGGAATACTATCTCAGCAGATGGATGAAGGAGTCTATAGACTGGTGGCCTTCATCTCGAAATCACTAAATGATGCAGAACAGAACTACAAGGTGTATGACAAAGAAATGCTTGCAGTCATGCATGCATTCTATGAGTGGGCCCATTACCTTAAGGGCGCCAAGAAGATGGTAGAGGTTCTGACAGATCATCAGAATCTCACGTACTTCAGGAAAGCTCAGAATCTAAACTGGCAGCAGGCTAGATGGATAATGGACCTCCAGGATTATAACTTCATAATAAAGCATTGAGCAGGGAAGGCTAATCAGAAAGCTGACATCTTATCCAGATGAGCAGATCACCGAAATGGTGAAGAGGACAATCAGGGCATCATTCTGTTAAAAGAGCACCTATTTGTGCAGGTCTTTGATGATGACAGAGCTATCAATGATATCATGAAGGATATCAAAGATGTACTGGAATGGCAATGGGAGGATCAGGTTTTAAAAGGACTTAGGACACAAGAAAAGGACTACAAGAGAGAAGGGAAACTCATCACCTGGAAAATGTATACATGCCAGCAGTCACAGCACTGCGTGAGGACATAATTGCCATTCACCACTCATGGGGACATTTAGGTGTTGCCAAGACATTGGAATCTCTGACACAGAACTTTTGGTGGCCCAACATGAGGGTAGATATAGAATGATACATCCCAGGATGTGAGACTTGTCAAAGAGCCAAACTGGATAGGCAGGTGTGCATGGTGCCTTTGATACCAAATGAGGTCCCAGCAGAACCTTGGGATATCATCACAGTTGACTTTATGGGGCCTTTACTGGAATCCAAGGGGTACAACATGATCATGGTCATAGTGGATCGTTTCATGAAAAAGTCATACTTCCTACCAGTCAAGTCTAATATCACCTCACAAGGTGTTGCTTTGGTATACCAGGATCACATCTTCAGGGAGCATGGGATTCCTAGGAAAGTCATCAGTGATAGAGGACCACAGTTCATATCCAAGTTCATGGACAACCTTTATGGGATGCTAGGGATCAAGGCAAATTGATCAATGGCATACCATCCACAGACAGTCAAATGGAGCAAGCTAACCAGGAGGTCAAAGAGTTCTTGACCATGTTTGTCAACAACTGACAAGACAATTGGTCGGATTGGCTTTCAGTTGCTCAGTTCTGCCACAATGATCAAGTTCATTCAGCAACTGGGTTCACACCATTCTTCATGAACTATGGATGTCATCCAAACAAGGGATTGGACCTGACTTATGCACCAAAGGCCATTGCAGTTGAGCAGATGGCCAAGGAAATAGAACAAGTCCACGGAATAGCCAAACAATCTCTGGAGAAAGCCACCCAGGTCATGAAATCATGATATGATGAGCAGTGCACTGAGGCACATCAGTACTGACCAGGCAACAAGGTTTATCTCAGTATGGAGAACCTACCAGTGATTTGAGCAACAAAGAAGCTTGACAGGAAATTTGTGGGACTGCTCAAGGTCATTGCTAAAGTCAGAGAATCAGCATATCATCTGGAGGTGCCCAAATTGTGGAAGGTCTACAACATGTTCAATGAGATCCTGTTGAAGCTGTATCGAGAGCTGGAATTCCCTAAACAACAGCAGAAAGCTGCTTCACACAAGGAAGTGCAGATGACAGAGGAATCTGGTGAGGACTTGGAGTATGAAGTGGAGGAGATCTTGGATAGCAGAGTCAGCAGATGCGCAGGAGGGAAACTCGAGTACCTCATCAAGTGGAAAAACTATCCTGTGGAGGGATCAACATGGGAATCAGCAGATAACATGGCAAATGTGCCAGCATTAGTAAAGAAGTTCCACAGGGAAAACCCCAGCACACCAAGGCAACTTAGAGAAGTCTGCTTGGAGGACTTCACTTGATACACCAACTTCACAGAAACTTGGGCACTGCAAAAACTCTATGGATGGGAGGACAGCAAATTTGGATGTGAATGGTTGGAGCACCTTGAGCACAAATGGCAAACTTGGAAAGGAGAGTGGGTGAAAGTTTATGCCCTTCTGGGAGACAACGACACTGATGGGGCATTCTCTCAGGACCTTAGAGAGCATGGTGGCCAGAAGCTGCACTTAATTCCCCAGTTGCAAAAGAATCAGGACCTTAGGACAGATTGGAGGCATCAAGAGGGAAGGGATTCATGACCATCATGTCATAAAACTGTCAGGAATGATGAAGAATGACCTACAAGTCATAAAACTGTGGCACACGGCTGAGGATGATCAGCAAGTCCTACTTTGGGGAGCAGACAAGGCTCATGACCACTAAGTCATAAAACTGGATCGGTTACCCCTGAGGAGAGGGAAGAGAAGCGTTGACACTTCTTGGAAAAAATGAAGGTGGATCCACACTATGTGGACATGGTTGCATCAACTTCTTGGGACACAAAGTCTTGAGGAGAGGGACATGTTACAAGCTGGAGAGGAGCCCCTAAGTGCAACCCTAGGATGGGGTTAGGGACCATACAGGGATCAACAATTTCCATTGATAGGATAACTCTAAGAAGGCTCAGAAACCCTTGGCAGCATATGGAAAACCTATACATCAGTAACAATGACTTGATGACTATGTGCTGGGGCTTATTTATGCATGTGATTGGTGGTTTGAAGGCTCATGGGATTTATCCCTATTTATTCAAGATTGATGGAAGGATGATGAAGACTCTAGGGCTTAGTGGCATATGGAATGCAGGGTTACTATAACCAGAATATGATGGCCCAATGATGGTGGCCTATACATGCATGGGAATGGATTAGGTCAGCAAGATGCTGAGCTGGGATGGTGGGTCCATGATAAGGATCTATGGCGATGCCATGCTTGTGGGAGAGTGCCAGCACAGCAGGTGGAATGTTAGGACACTGAACAATAGAAGACTGTGGAGCCAAAGACAGCATATGGGTGTGTGCATATATGGTTAGATGGGAGTGGAGTCTGTTGCTGTGCCCCCTTTATGGATGAGGGGTTTTAGCTGCGCACAGACCAGGAGGCTTTGTATAAGTAGGGAGTCAGTTTGTTACTTAGGGCCCTTAAGGCTCTAGGTGGTTTGTACACTACAACACTGTAGTATGCAGCCCCTGAGTATAGAATTGTTCACTTCTTGTCTCTGGCTGAACAAGCCCCACTTTAGGGTTATCTAGAGTTAGTGTTTAGGCATGTCCTAACAGGTGAAGCCAGTTGCCAAGTGAACCCTATTGTTGTGGCAGAATTGTGCCACTGACAACCAATCACTCCAGTTATCCTGGCAATTGTTCACAACCATAGTCAGGAATTCCTTTGCTTCCTGGTTCACTTGCTCTGTCTGTCCATCTGTCTGAGGGTGATAGGCCATTTATCGGTTGGCCTTGATTCCCAGCATCCCATATAAGTCATCCATGAACTTGGACACAAAGTGGGGTCCTCTGTTGCTGATTACTTTCCTTGGGAGGCCATGCTCCCAGAACACATCATCTCTGAACAGTACTGCTGTTCCCTGCGATGTAATGGCCAATGTTGTTGGTAAGAAGTAAGACTTCTTGGTGAATCTGTCTACTATCACCAAGATCATGTTGTTGCCTTTTGACTCTGGAAATGGTCTGATAAAATCCACCAAGATCACTTCCCATGGTTCTGCAGCAACCTCATTTGGTCTGAGTGGTGCTGTGTCAGGACTGCCCTAGACAATAACCTAAGCGACTCAAGTGGGACTTGTTAAGTCAAAGACGATTCTGGTTGCTCAGTAGCTATGTCTAGTGACAATAGACTATCTAGAGACTTAAGAGTCTCCTATGCTAAACTACAGCCCTTATATACCGCTTCTCCTGGTCTGTGCGCAGACAGCGCGCAGCTAAAGTCCCTCATGCCGGGATCAATGCGCAGCAGCCGATCTGTGCCCATCTAACCATCTGTGGAGAGTTTCATCCCTTCCCATCTCTTGGGTTATCCGCATGCGGCCTTCCTATTGTTCAGGACTTCGGCCAATTCCCATGCACGCCGTACCATTGACTCGGTACTCCTCGGCGTTCCCATGTCGCCCCTCAGGCGCCGTGCCGCTCATGATTCCTTTCATGGCGTAGGCCCATCATTGGGCCGCATCTCCTGTCGGCACTCGGTCTATCTCCATAGCCGATGCTGACCTAACCACCTTCCTAATAGGGACCGCAGTTCACGTAGGCCATCCTCCTAGAGTCCCATTGCGTAGTCTTGCTCGTATACGTTTGAGCGCAGTAAAACAGATAAAAAGAAATGAAAAATATATCCCGACTCTCCAAGTCCGTATCTTCTGATCTTCCATTGACAATGTTGTCTCTAAATGTGTGTCTTCATAGTTATCGTTATGTCGTTACTGTAATGGTTTGAAAATAAGAGGTGTGCTCATAACATCACCCCCCCCTCAAGGCCTCGCGTCCCGAGAGGCTGATGTGGCGGAGTCCACATATCTTGGATCCTCCCACATTCTTGCATAAAACGCGGCCAGGCGCGCTTGTTGTTCGTTGGGCGACAGCCCGAATTGTTCTGAATCGACGTCCTCAACGTCTTCAATGGTGGTCCTGTATTTGACCAATGGCTTTTCTAGGCGTTTTGCGCCTTTGATCCTCCTCTGTCGGTCTTCTTCCGACTCGCTGCTTTCCTTAGCAGCCGCTTCCTTCTCCTTTTTTAATATTTTCTTGGCGAGTACCGCCATGTCCTTTTCTTGAGCTCTTTTTTCCTCCGCTAGCTCCTCCGCTTCCGTCGTCTGAGGGAAATTAAGCACGGGTACAGACCGCCCGCCGCGCTCCAGGTCTCTGGAGAACGTCCCATCGGTGTCGTCTGGCAGCTCCATGATTGCTGCCCTTTCGCCTTTCCAATTGCGCCATCGGCACTCCATGTTCTCCAGGTATTTTGGCCCAAATCGGCCATCTTCCCATCCAAATAATCTCTGCCGATCCTTCCAATGAGTTCCCCGACTCCTATTGTGCCTTGATGCACTGTTGGGTTGCTTGGGTACTTGGGAGCCCTTTTTTGGCTCTGTCTCGGTGTACTGGATGTATAGAATCCCATCTCGAATGTTTCTGACGAGTTTGGGAGCGTCTGGATTTGCCTTATGGAATTTCTTTACTATGGCGGGTGCATTGACGACATTCTTCACTGGTTCCCAGGTGGCTTCCTCCACCGGGTAATTTTTCCATTTCACGAGGTACTCCAGCCTCGCTCCTCCCCTGCCGCTTACTCGGCTTTCTAGGATTTCTTCAACTTCGTATTCCCCTTCCTGGGATTCTTCCACCATTTGCGTGTCCTTGCGCACTGCTGCCTTTGCCTGTTGTTTTGGGAAAACTGGTTCCCGGTACGGCTTCAATAGGACTTCGTTGAAGACGTTATAGACCTTCCATGAGGCCGGAATTTTCAATTTATATGAGGATTCGCCCACTTTGGCGAGTACTTCTAGTGGGCCCACGAACTTCCCATCTAGTTTCTTAGTAGCCCGAATTACTGGTAAATTCTCCGTGCTGAGATAAACCTTGTCTCCAGGTTTATACTCGACAGCCTGTTTTCGGTGAGTGTCATAGCGCTCTTTCATAACTTGCGCTGCTTTCTCCAATGCCAACTTCGCTTTGGCATGTACGTCCTCTAGTTCTTTTGCTAGCTGTTCGACCGCTACTGCCTTTGGTGCGTAGGTAGGGTCGAGACCTTTGTTTGGATGCCATCCGTAATTCATGTAAAGGGAGTGAATCCCGTGGCTGAGTGTACTCGATCATTGTGGCAGAATTGCGCCACAGACAGCCAATCCGACCAGTTATCCTGTCAGTTATTAACAAAGATGGTCAGGAACTCTTTTAGTTCTTGATTAACTCGTTCCGTTGTCCATCTGTTTGAGGGTGGTAAGCCGTTGATCTGTTGGCTTTTATCCCTAGCATCCCATATAAATCGTTCATGAATTTCGAGGCGAATTGCGGTCCTCTGTCGCTAATTACTTTTCTGGGGAGTCCGTGCTCCCTGAATACGTTGTCCCTGAACAGCACTGCTGTTCCTTGCGAAGTGATGTCTGATGTGGTGGGGAGGAAATAAGTTTTCTTTGTGAACCTATCCACGATTACCAGAACCATGTTATTCCCTTTTGATTCTGGCAGTGGTCCGATGAGGTTGACCAAAATGATTTCCCAGGGTTCTGTAGGAACCTCGTTCGGTCGCAGTGGTGCTGCGCGGGCAGTCCTGTCCGGCTTGGCTTTCTGGCATGTTTCACAGCCAGGAATATATCGTTCGATATCCTTTCTCATGTTAGGCCACCAGAAGTTCCTGGTGAGCGATTCCAACGTTTTTGCCACTCCGGAATGTCCCATGAGTGGTGGATAGCGATAATGTCTTCTCGTAGTGCCGGTACCGCCGGCACGTACACGCGTCCTTGCCAAGTGACTAGTCCCTTGTTGATTTTGTATTCTCCCCCAGCGGTTTCTAATCCTTTTACCACTTGGGTTTCCCATTGCCGTCGAGGAACTTCTGCTATGTCTTTGATGATGGCATCTATGGCTCGATCATCATCAAATACCCTGACGAATAGATGTTCCTTGAGCAAGATGACACCTTCATTGTCATTTTCGCCTTTACTGTGTCCCGCTCGTCGGGATAGTAGATCTGCTTTGGTGTTTGATTTGCCACTCCGGTGTTTTATTATGAAATTATAGTCCTGTAGGTCTGTAACCCATCTCGCTTGTCGCCTGTTAAGATTTTGTGCCTTTCGGAAATATGTCAAGTTCTGATGATCCGTCAGAACTTCAATAGTTTGCTTTGCTCCTTTGAGGTAATGTGCCCATTCGTAAAAGGCATGCATTACTGCGAGCATTTCTTGGTCGTATATTTCATATTGCACTCGCATCGTTGAGCGACTTTGAAATGAAGGCCACTGGTTTCCATAATCCGTCCTCCCTTTGTTGAGATAAGATTCCTCCTATGGCGAAGTCAGAGGCATCTACCTCCACTCAGAATTGCCCTTCCTCATTCGGTATTCGAAGGACCACTTCTTCTGCTATGGTCGTCTTAAGCCTGTCAAAGGCTTCATCTTGTAGCTGCGTCCACAGCCACTCTTCTTTTCCCGTAAGCCGTGTCAACGGCTTTGCTAATTTCGCGAAATCTTTGACGAAGCGTCGGTAGAAATTAACGAAGCCCAGAAACGGTTGGACTTCCTTTTATTCTTGGGCGTCGGCCACTTGGATACTGCTTTAACTTTTGCAGGATCCATTCATACTGTGTCCTTTCCAATGATAACTCCTAAGAAGTCGATTTCGTTTTTATCAAAGAAGCACTTCTCAGGCTTCAACGAAAGCTTATGTTCCCCCAGTTTTCTTGAGTATTTGGTTAACATGTTTGGTGTGTTCTTCTTGGTTCCTTGAGAACACCAAGATATTGTCCATATAGATCACCACCCATCCTTCCGCGATTTCGACTCGAAATATGTCGTTCATCATGGTTTGGAAGGTGGCGGGTGAATTGGTGAGACCGAAAAACATGACCAATGGTTCAAACAGCCCCCTGTTTGTTCGAAAGGCGGCTTTCCATTCATCACCCTCTTTTATCCGGACATTGTTGTATCCCCAACGTATGTCCATTTTGGAGAAGACCTTTGCTTGTGATAGTTGGTCCACGAGTTCCCCAATTAAAGGTAGCGGGTACCGATTCTTAACTGTCATTTCGTTTAACTTCCTGTAATCCTGTACAGGCCTGAGTTTTCCATCCTTTTCTTAACAAAGAAGAAGGGAGACGCCATTGGCGATTTGCTAGGTTGGATTCGTCCAGAATCCAAATTCTCTTTCAGGAACTCATCCAGTTGTTGCTGCTCGTCCCGGTTTAAAGGATAGATCTTGCAGTCTACTGGAGTCCGAACCAGGTATTAGTTCAATTGCGTGATCCCATCGTCGTCTTGGTGGGAGTTCGTCAAAGGTTTCTTTCTCGAAGACCTTTCTGTGTTTTAAGTAGTGATGGGGAACTGCCTCCTCTAGTGTTCGTTTCTTTTCTGTTTTTGCCTGCTCCGCAGCTATTTTTGTGGCGGTCGAGGCAAAAGCTCGTACTCTTAACTCGGGCTCCCTGATATGAATAGCTAGAAGGCGGTCTCCTTCGTGTAGGCAATATGAAACATCAATTTCATCTTCAGGTTCTTGAACTGAAGATGGCTTCCAGCAGGTTCCTGGACAACGGTTGAATTCTAATGATTTTTTCTTCCAGTTAATGGTTGGATTGTGATGCTCCAACCAATCATGTCCCAGGAATAGGTCTGTTTTGCTAAGCATAGCAACAGCACAGTCCATTATTTCCTCATGGGATCCTATTCGTAATTTGAACTGGACAAAGTATTCCACACTTCCTGATCCGTTTCGGGTACCGTCTGCGTTGTATACTGGTATTGGACGTAGTAGTTTCTTTTTGTTCATTTTGTGTTTCTCGACGAATTCCTCGCTTATACACGAGGCGGTGCATCCGGAGTCCAGTAGCATGACAATGTTGGCGGACTGGAAGGTGTCCATTGTAGTAAGGGTTCCTTTCAGGTCTAACTCCTGCTTCCCAATTCCTTGTACTACTTTTTCCCTCAAGTGTACTAGGTTCCATAGGGCATTGGTTTCTGATAAGGCGTTCAACTGCTGAACAAGTTTTCCATTTACTTCGTTTACTCGTTTCTAATCCCCATTGGCGTAGACATTCGATCGCCGTTTGTTCGTCCTGTTGCCAGATACATCTCAGTACCCATGGGCGGCGTCCACGTTTTTAATCGTTTTCGGGTTTTGCGCTCATTTCTAAGTTCCTTATGTGATGTACGTTCCCTTTGCATTCATATAGTAAGGCATGCATATTTATTGGGAATCTACTGGTACTGGTACACCACTAAGAGAACTTGAACTGGAGGCCAGTGAGACAGAGCGCTTGTCTACTGGCTTTCGCCAAAATCCGAGACCTCCTCTATCCTGGCACATCCTTTGGGGTCGTTTCCCCTGAGCTGCGCTGCGTTTATTGCGCTGGTTGCTCGTATGACTTGTTTGCCTTTATCCGGCCATGATTTTTTTTCGTTCCCAACATTTTTCCGTTGGGTGTCCTTTCTTGCCACAGTTGGCGCATTCGGGTATCATTCTTTCCCTGAGTTGCGGACATCTCCACTTGGTATGTCCTTCCTTCTGACAATTGTAGCACCACAACTTCATTCGTGGTTCCTATCTACATCCATTGCATTGGGGTCCCGACTATGGTCGTGAATGCAGCTGGTGCTTTGTATTGATATTGAGGATGGGGATTTGTACTCGGAGTTTGCTCTCGATACTCCTGACGTGTCCTTGAGAAGCCATAGGTTTCGTTGGCTTTTCTATATGCCGTGCAAGGGCGGTTACTCGCGTCTGTATTTGCTGCAATGTGGCATTGTCAGGGAGTCCTCCATATCGAATCAAATCCCGTCCTAGAGCTGGATTGAGATTATTCTGGAATTGCGAGATTAAAGCTGCATCGTTCCAGTCTGTTAGCGAAGTGAGGGAGTTGAACTTTATGATGTAGTCCTCGACTATCATCGTTCCTTGTCGCAATTTTAATAATGCTTCAATTGCTTTCTCTTTGTTTCCGTCGACATGAAAAACTCATGCATCTGGTTTTTAAAGTTGGCCCAGTCCGTAAATGGGAACTGATTGTTCAATGGCCGTCGAATCCATGCTCGATTGTCGTCGGTTGACTCTCCCTCATTTAACTGTTGCCAGTTAAGCTGGGAACCATCCACTGTTGTCTATTTTGTCTTGATACTCCTGTAGCGCTTCCTGAAACGCTTTGAGTTTAACGCCACTCCAGTCTGCAGCTCGGTCCCTTTCCCGCCTTTCATTCGGTAGAGACATATTGGAATTTGTCGCTTCGGGTCTACTTCCCTTGCCAACATGAAATACGTTTCCATTTGCCGCAGCCATCCATCAACTGTTTGTCAGGACTGCCCTAGACAAAACCTAAGCGACTCAAGTGGGACTTGTTAAGTCAAAGACAATTCTGGTGCTCAGTAGCTATGTCTAGTGACAATAGACTATCTAGAGACTTAAGAGTCTCCTACGCTAAACTACGGCCCTTATATACCGCCCTGGTCCGTGCACAGACAGCGCGCAGCTAAAGTCCCTCATGCCGGGATCAATGCGCAGCAGCCGATCGCGCCCATCTAACCTTCTGTGGAGAGTTTCATCCCTTCCCAACTCTTGGGTTATCCGCATACGGCTTCCTATTGTTCAGGACTTCGGCTGATTCCCATGCACGCCATACCATTGACTCGGTATCCTCGGCGTTCCCATGTCGCCCCTCAGGCGCTGTGCCGCTCATGTCCTTTCATGGCGTAGGCCCATCATCGGGCCGCATCTCCTGTCGGCACTCGGTCTATCTCCATAGCCGATGCTGACCTAACTCCTTCCTGATCGGGACCGCAGTTCACGTAGGCCATCCTAGAGTCCCATTGCGTAGTCTTGTGCATAGACGTTTGAGCTTGATAAAATAGATAGAAATATAAGAAAAAGATCCTCTGACTCCTCGTGACCGTATCTTCATAACATCATTGACGTCGTTACTGTAAAGTTGAAAATAAGAGGTGTGCTATAACATCACCCCCCCTCAAGGCCTCGTGTCCCGAGAGGCTGACATGGCGGAGTCCACATATCTTGGGTCCTCCTTCATTCTGGCGTGAAACGTGGCCAAGTGCGCTTGATCATCGGGCGACAGCCCAGTAAGTTCTGAGTCGACGTCCTCGACGTCTTCGATGGTGGTCCTATATTGGACCAAGGGTTCTTTTGGCGTCTGGCGCCATTGATCCTCCTCTGTCGGTCTTCTTCCGACTCGCTGCTTTCCTTAGCAGCCGCAACCGTCTCCTTTTTTAATATTTTCTTGGCAAGTACTGCCATGTCTTTCTCTTGAGCTCTTTTTTCTCCGCTAGCTCCTCCACTTCCATCTTCTGAGGGAAATCAAGCACGGGTTTAGACTGCCCGCCGCGCTCCAGGTCTCTGGAGAACGTCCCATCGGTGTCGTCTGGCAGTTCCATGATTGCTGCCCTGTCACCTTTCCAGTTGCGCCATCGGCGCTCCATATTTTCCAGGTATCGTGGCCCAAAGGGCCATCCTCCCATCCAAACAGTTTTTGTCGGTCCTTCCAATGAGTTCCCCTTGTTTGTTTATGCCGTGATGCTAATGGATTTTTTTGGGGGGCTGGACTTTTTTTTGCTCTGTAACCGTATATGGATGTATCAGATCCCATCTTGGATGTTTCTAACGAGTTTAGG